>ML256806.1:0-57435 GCA_005239495.1 Nicotiana undulata
TACATGGGGTCGGTTGTACTGATGCTACACCTACACTTCTTTATGTTGTGCAGACTACGCAGCGGGATCCGAAGATCACTGACGATCGGAGTATCTCATTCAGTCACACAGGAGACTCGAGGTAGACCCGCAGACGTTTGTGGGCCTTGACGTCACCTTCTACTTTCCACTTTCAGCTCTGTCTTACTTTGTATTTCAAAGACAGTCTTANCGACACCAGTTCTGGGATTTGTTTATGTGTTATTTTGTTAAATTTTATATGGTGGGCCATAGAAGCCTTGGTTATCTTGTTCGTATTTGTTGTTAATATGTTTTACTTAGTTCAAACGTTGGCTTGTCTAGCAGGTTCAACATTAGACGCAGTCATGGCCCGAAGGTGGGATTTTTGGGTCGTGACACCTTATGCTTGGCTCGCCAATCTCCACATGTATTAAGGGTTCTGATCCATAGACAAGTGCAAACGGACTCTCTCCCGTGGCTGTTTTTGAAGTTGTTCTGTAGTCCCATAGTACCGCTGGTAACTCATCAGGCCAATTTCCCTTGGCATTCTCTAGCAGTTTCTTTAGGTTGTTGATGATGACTTTATTTGTTGATTCATCTTGAACATTAGCCATGGGGTGATACGGCGTTGAAGTAATCCGTTTGATTTGCCAGCTTTGGAAGAATTCTGTGATTTGCGTGCCTATGAACTGTGGGCCATTATCACACACGATCTCCTTGGGTATTCCAAAGCGGCATATTATGTTTCGCCATAAGAAGCTTTTAACTTCCTTTTCTCGCACCTGTTTGAAAGCTTTCGCCTCTACCCATTTTGTAAAATAGTCGGTTAGTACAAGTAAGAACCGTACATTTCCTTTAGCCGCGGGGAGGGGTCCCATGATATCCATACCCCACTTCATGAATGGCCACGGTGATATTATTGGGTGCAATGGTTCCGCTGATCGATACATGTTATTGGCAAACCGTTGGCATTTATTGCATTTGGATACGAAACTCTCAGCCTCTTCTTCCATCTTAGGCCAATAGTACCCAACTCTTATAAGGGTTTTGACCAAGGATCTCGCCCCTGCGAGATTTCCACAGTGTCCTTCGTGGACTTCTCTCATCACGAACTCCATTTGATTAAGTACGAGGCATTTAGCTAGGGGACCTCCAAACTTCTTGAGATATAATGAGTTGCGAATGAGGCAGTACCGGTCAGCCTTTTGGCGAAGTGCTTGAGCTGCTTTTTTTGTCATCAGGTACGATGCCATTTTGCAAAAAAAATTAAAATGTCGTTTCTCCAATACTAGGTTAAATTGTTGAAAGTTACCTCATTTTTGTCCTGGTCTATTGCTGAATGAAATAGATGGACGACAATTGCATCGTCTTTGTTTGTAACTTCAGTGACTGCTGCGAGGTTAGCCAATGCGTCTGCTTCCACATTTTCCTCTCTAGGTATTTGTATAACCTTCCACGTTTTGAATTTCCTCACGAGATTGTTTAACCAAAGAATTAGATCCTTTGACCAAAGCTATTTTTAGGATGAACACGGGTTACTGATAATCAAGGAAATAATATTTAGTAAAGAAGAATAAGTAAATGATGATAATAAGATGCTACAGAAAAGAAAAGTGTATTGTATTCGTAGTTCAGATGCCTTTACAAGCCATTTCCTCTTCCTTTATATAGGGAGTTCCTCAATATAACATATGCCTTTTACAATGATCACTCATTAATGACTAATTATTACATTAATGGGACGTTTCAAAGGATAACCGTAATTGTTGCGTGAAGGTTGTGTAACGTATGATTCATTAATTGAGGATCTCTAGATCTTCCCGTATCTCTATTTGGATTCATTTTGACCGTATCTCTTCCTTGTCCCAATCAGGTTGGGTTTCCCGTAGCTGATTACCCCGTAGGTTTATTGATCCGTACCTCTCTGTTCCGTACCTCTTTATAGAATCATATCCAGCTGCCATATTTTCCTTGGTCCACGTAGTTGGCTGAGTTGTCAGAAATCATCTTACATGTGAAACTCTTTTTTACCAATACAGATAGTCCCCCCCACTTACCATTTATTTATCGATTAATATCTGGTAAGGGGATATGCATTTATGGAGGGAATATTTTGCCACTGCTTTACCTCGAAACATTGTATCCTTCTCTGAACATAGGCATTGCTTGTCGCTTCCATTTAATTCTCAATCCACGTGTTCCCTTTGAATTTGTTCTGCAGTTACTCGACGCCTTTTAGGGCTTTCTGCGGCTGCATCAGTCACGAAGTGACACATTCAATTATGACTTTTCTCATTATTGTTTTTTCCCATGTTTGACGGTTGTCTTCAAGTATAAATACCTCTTTTCTTTTCTTTACTTCCACGAAACACTTTCTAGCTTGTCTCTTTTATTTGTAAAGAATTTATTCTTGTCTTCATAAAAATGTCTTCTTCGAACCAATCTAAAACAGTAATAGACGTCGAGAATTTGACACCCTCTTCTGTTCCGACTCGGAGTCGGAGGGGTGGTAGACTGAGGAGTTTAAGTTCTACTCCTTCGAGGGGCTCTTCTTCTTCCCAGATTGTTTCCCTTCCTTCTGCTAGGTCTTTAGTCTCTCCAAGATCTAGGGCTTCTAGGTCTTTGTCCAGGGGTAGAGATCATCATGAACCCCTTCGCGAACCACGAGTGGATGAAATCATTCCTGCTGAGTTTACCTTCACTAGGGATAGCCAAGTCCTTGTAAACCAATCGTTATCCCTTGACAGTGTTGATAGGTATCCCACTCTTATTACTGAAGGTTTGATTCCCCTTGTTCACAGGGAATGTTCTTGGGCGTCTACTTTTCCCATTGTTATTCCAATTTAGCAATCAACGAATAACGTCTTACAAGACGGGGAATTCTTTTGTTTACACTTACCCTTTCACTCTAGGGTTTATACATCCTATTGATCTGGTCATCATCGAATTTTGTCAGTTTTTCAATATTTGCTTAGGACAAGTTGGTCCTCTTGTGTGGCGAGTTGTCGCGTGTCTTAGATGTTTATCTTATTTAGCCTCGGTTCCTTTTACCTTCAATCACCTCATTCATCTTTATTCTCCTACATTGTTTCGTTAAGGGGTTTTCACTCTGTCTGCTAGGAGCAAAAGTGTTGGTAACCCCTGATGACGACAAGGATAGAGGCTGGTACCTTCGGTACGTTGTTGTGCCCACTGCTGGTTTAGTGGTTGAAGAAAATCCTCCCTTCCCTGAGAAGTGGAATCGTGCACGTGAGTACATTTTAGATCACACTTGTTATTTTCTTCTCTTTGCTTTAAGTGTTTTATTAACACCGTAGCTACTTTCTTCTTCTTTCAGCAATCATGGGTACTATTGAGAATGTCTCCGGTATCCGTGATTGGGTAGAAAAGCTGTTATCGGTTGCTCCATTGGAGGAAATATCTTGGAAGTACTTCTCTGGGAAGTACGGTTGGAAAGTGAAGACTCACAGTAAGTGAAACTTTTTTTTTTTGCTTCTTTTCCTTACTCGAGCCTCTTTTTCTTCATTTGTTTAACCTTCTTCTTTCGACAGGGTTTTCTGCTCGGAGGGTGTCTGCTGCATCCATTCCGAAGATGTCCTTGGCTCAGGCCCAGGAAATTATTACTGGCTCCTCTTCTTCAAAGAGGAAAGTTAGTAGGTCCAGGACCTTATAAGAAAAAGAAGAAGAAGAAGAAGAAGAAGAACAAGAGGGCACTTTGGTGCACAAGTCACGTAGAAGAAGGGTGGTCTCAGACGATGAGTCTACACCTATGGCAGTGTCTTCCGTGCCTGATGTTAGACCTTCTACATCCGGGAATTCTTCTTCTTCTCCTGCTTCCGCGAAGGCTTTGGCCCTGCTGCTAATGAGACGCCTCTGGCTGTTTTTGCCCCCTCCTTTAGAGAAATCCCTTTGTCCGTTTCGGCTATTTCTTCTGATCCTTTGGCCATTACTACTTCTGCTGCTGCCTTGCCCGTGGCTTTCTCATCTCCTCAAGTTTCTGCGTCTGATGCTTCTTTTGCTCCCCAAATTTCATTACACGTGGCTCCTTTGTCTCAGCCTACTTCCGTGCCTCATGTTAGAGAAGTAGGGTCTTCCAGCAGGGAGATGAGGCAAGTGTTAATTGAGGTTCCGGCTGATGGGAGCCTTTTTAAGAAATCTGGCCAACCTGAAGTGTGGCTGAAGTCTTTGATTGGCCCAGCATAGAAGACCAAGCTTAATAGCCATAGCGCCCTTTCATGGGATAATGAAGTTGTACATTCCTCTTTGAAGGTAAAATGCTTTTTTCTTTCATTTCATTTTTGTACATGAAATCTATCATATCTAATTGATTTCTTTTTTGTAGACAAATATTATAGGCATGGAGCTCATGAAGAGAATTTCTAACACGGAACAAGAGCTAAAAGAGTGGCATGCTGAAGCAGGGAATTGGAAGGGGAAATATGAAAGTCTGAGGCTCGACATGGAACTCTTAGAAGAAGAAAAGTGTACCTTGGAGCGGCAGATAAGAGTCGTGGCTGCGGAGTTGGCAGTGGAGAAGGCTTCTTCTATCCAAGTGGACAAATACAAGAGCATTCTTGAGTCTTTGTTTGCTGAGCAATTATCCCGTGCCTCCGAAGAAGTTCGAAACTTGAAAGACTTGTTGGGGCAGAAGGAGGAATACTCAGGTGAGCTAGTGCAGTCACTCACCCGGACTCAAGAGGATCTTCGCAATGATTTGGACAAAGTCCACACTCTGGAGGAGTCAATTGTACCTTTGAGGGCTACCAATGAAGCTGCTGCAGCTGAGAAGGACGGGCTAAGAGCTGAACTTCAGATATAGGAGAGAGATTATGAAACTCTCGAAGAGGCGGCTGTTGTTGATGTTAGTTGGGAGTACATGAATTCTCGCCTTGACACATTGACGGAAATGAGTCAAGAAGGTTTCGACCTTAGTACTGAAATAACTCTAATAAAGGAAGCCATGGATAAGGCTCAACAAGATCAGACTCTCTCTTCACCTGAAGGTGAGACTCTCGCTGCTCACGCCTCTTCGTCCCAAGTTTCTCTTGTTCCTACCGCCAGCGAAGAAGTCATCCTCCTCCTCAAGAAGATTAAGATATTGATTCACACCCTTTTTTTCATTTGATTGGTGGTTACCCATAACTCTATCAGGGGTAGTTTTGGATCTTTTAAAGTCCCCAACTGACAACTTAAGGGCACCCTAATGTACAAAAATTATATGCCGCTAAGTATCTAGTCAATACTTAGTTCCTACATAGCCGCATTATCATATATGCAAGTACTGCTTTTTTTTCTCTTCGAGTTTTCACTCTTTAGTCTTTTGCATGTTTAATTTGTGAGTTTTTTTTACCTCTGAGTGTTTGCATGAAGACGCTTAAATTATTCATAACTTTTCATAGTAGGCACGGTGTTGCATATAAAATGCGAGCCTTTTTGTAATAGGGATTGTTTATGAAAGAGAGACCTTTATGATCAACACTTAATGAAGAAGACGTCTCAACTTCATGATAGTGTAATAATGCAATAGAGTGATAGGACTTTTTCACATGTTTAAGAATGTTTCTGAGGAGAATTTTTTGTTTGAACTTCCACAACATTTTACATGTGTTTGATTATCGTCTAAAACTCATGTTGCAACTGTTTTCTTTTAACAAATTTTGATATACACTTGTATTTTGTAACTATTTTTCGTAAGTAACAGTTTTTTCGAGTTAATACAAGTGAACACCTATTTTTCATTTGTAACAGTTTTTATAAAGATTGTGATTCTTATCCGTAACTGTTTTTCTTGATAATAGTTTTTAATAAGTACGAGGGAAATGCTCTTACACCCGTAACTGTTTTATTTGTTAACAATTTTCTGAACAAATACAGGGATTTTGATCTTTCATTCGTAATTGTTTTATTCGATAACAATTTTCTATACAAGTACAAAGATTTCGTAACTGTTTTATTTGATACAACAGTTTTTGAATGAGTACAATGATGATGATCTTTTACCCCTAACTGTTTTTGGTTACAACAGTTTTCTTTTGAATAAGTACAAAGATGTTCATTTCTTCCTCGTGGTTAATATTTTGCCTTTCAACCTAAACATGTTCGAAGGTTTTTTGATTAGGCTTTGCATTTGAGTCTTCAGCTCTTTCCATTCTGCTCGTATCACTTTTCTTGTTGGGTATATGGATCTTCAGGCTTGAGCTTTGACTTTCTGATAGTCTTCTTTACTTCGTCTCAGCCTTCCATACTGTATAGTACCCCAAGTGTTTGAGCTTTGAAGAATGAAATCTCGAGCATTTGATTATTCCTTCCTTGCGGTCCTTTTCCTGAAAAGGAAAAACACGCGGGACTCGAAAGTATATAGTGTTTAGATGATGACTGCTTAACCCTTTAAAACGTCCATCAGAAAGTGTAACCCTAGACCGAGAATTGTGTTACTTCCTCGCGTCTTTGCAGGTCTAATATCATCATCCGGTGATGGGTTAGCTTTATGCCTATCATCTAAAAAAGTTAGTAAAATTTTAAATGTTCAAAATAAAATCGAACGTGTGATACCTGACCGGGGGTACTTCTTTTCCTTAGAAGTAGTACTTCTTTAAGTGGATGGCATTCCAACTTGTCGGTAGGATTCTGCCGTCCATACCTTCCAGCTCGTAGGCGCCCTTTCCAGCTATGCCTCGGACTTTGTAGAGTCCTTCCCAATCTGGATGTAGCTTTCCAGCGCCTGCTTCTTTCGTTGATTAAAAGACTTTTTTGAGGAAGAAGTCCCCAATCTTGAAGTATCTGAGATGAGTTTTACTGTTGTAATAACGCTCTATGATTTGTTTTTGAGTTGCCTTCTGTATTAGCGCTGCTTCCTTTCGTTGTTCAAGCAGATCTAGATTAGTCCTCAATTCGTCGTCGTTTGCTTCCTCCGTGGCTGTTATAAACCTTATGCTTGGTTCGCCAATTTCCACAGGTATTAAGTCTTCTGAGCCATAGACAAGTGCGAATGGAGTTTCTCCCGTTTCTATTTTTGAAGTTGTTCTGTATGCCCATAGTACCGCTGGTAACTCATCAGGACAATTTCCTTTTGCTTTATCTAGCCGCTTCTTCAGGTTGTTGATGATGATTTTATTTGTTGATTCTGCTTGACCGTTAGCCACGAGGTGGTGTGGCATTGAAGTGATCCGTTTAATTTGCCAGCTTTCGAAGAATTTTGTGATTTGACAACCTATGAACTGTGGGCCATTATCACACACGATCTCCTTTGGTATACCAAAGCGGCATATTATGTTTCGCCATAAGAATATTTTAACTTCCTTTTCCCGCACCAGTTTGAATGCTTCTGCCTCTACCCATTTTGTAAAATAGTTGGTTAGCACGAGTAGAAACCGTACCTGTCCTTTAGCTGGGGGAAGAGGTCCCACTATGTCCATACCCCATTTCATGAAGGGACATGGGGATATAATTTGATGTAATAATTCCGCTGGTCGATGCATGTTATTGGCGAACCTTTGGCATCTGTCGCATTTGGATACGAAGTTCTCGACCTCTTCTTCCATCTTAGGCCAATAATACCCAGCTCTAATTAGGGTTTTTATCAAGGATCTCTCCCATGAGTGATTTCCACAGTGTCCTTCATGGACTTCTTTAATCACGAACTCCGTTTGATTAGGTCCGAGGAATTTAGCTAGGGGCCCTCCGAACATCTTGCGATATAATGTATTGCAAAAGAAGAAGTCGTGTAGCTTTACGACGGAGTGATTGAGCTGTTTTCTTGTCTTCTACGGTGCCATTATGCAAAAAACTTAGAATTTCATTTCTCCAATCCCAGGTTAAATTGTTGAAAGTTACCTTATTTCTGTCCTGGTCGATCGCTGAATAGAATAAATGAACGACAATTGCATTGTCTTTGTTTGTTACTTCCGTGAATGCTGCGAGGTTAGCTAATGCATCTGCCTCCGCATTTTCTTCTCTAGGTATTTGTATTACCTTCCATGTTTTGAATTGCCTCACGAGCTCTCGTGCCTTTTCCAGGTACTGTTGCATCCGAGTCACTCGAGCGATGTAAGTCCCCTGCATCTGATTCACTACCAGCTGGGAGTCGATGTTGATTACAATTTGCTCGATTGAGAGTTCTCGTGCGAGTTCTACTCCTGCAATGACAACTTCGTACTTTGCTTCGTTGTTAGTTATAGGATAACATTTAATAGCCTGTCGTGTCTTTTCACTCGTGGGTGATATTAAGACTATGCCTAAGACGGCGCCTTTTATATTGGAAGAGCCATAAGTAAATAAGGTCCATAGACCCGGATTAGCACCGTTAAAAGAGTTGTAAGTCCTTTTCCACTTCAGGGACAATGCTATTACTAAAGTCAGCAACAAAATCAGCTAAGATTTGAGACTTAATTGCAGTACTAGGCTGATATATTATTTCATGCTCAGTTAATTCCATATCCCACTTGGCTAATCTTCCCGATAGTTCTTGTTTATGAGAAATATTTCTTAAAGGATACGAAGTCACAACAGTGATTGGATGACACTGAAAATATGGTCGTAATTTTCTAGATGCCATTATTAAAGCTAAGGCTAACTTTTCTAGATGTGGATATCTGGTTTCAGCATCTGGTAAAGTTTTACTTACATAATAAATAAGAGATTGTTTACCTTTATCTTCTCTTACCAACACTGCACTTACAACAATTTATGAGAGAACCAAGTAGATATACGGTCTCTCCCCCTCCTTCGGCTTTGATAGCAGCGGGGTTTTTTATAGATAAGCTTTCAGATTCTTGAGAGCATGTTGACATTCTTCAGTCCATTCGAACTGATTCTGATTTTTAAGGACTGAAAAGAATTTAATACTTTTCTCGGAAGACCTGGAAATAAATCTTCCCAAAGTTGCTATTCTTCCCGTTAGTCTTTGAACTTCTTTTTTATTTATAAGTACATCAGGTATTTCTTCTATAACTTTAATATGAGCGGGATTTACCTCTATTCCCCTGTTTGACACAACGAAACCCAAGAATTTACCTGATTCTACGCCAAAAGTGCATTTTTCTGGATTCAGCTTCATATTATACCTGCGTAAAATGTCAAATGTAATAGAGAGATGCTGGAAATGGTCTTCCGCTCATGTTGATTTTACCACCATGTCGTCGATGTAAACTTCCATTATTTTTCCCAGATGTTCATGGAGCATCTTGGTCACTAGCCTTTGATACGTGGCTCCAGCATTTTTTAAGCTAAAAGGCATGACTTTATAACAATAAGTCCCCCTATTCGTAATAAATGAGGTTTTTTCCTCGTCTGAGGAATCCATTTTAATCTGATTATAACCAGAATATGCATCTAGAAAGCTTAGTAATTCATGACCTACGGTGGCATCAATCATTTGATCTGTGTGGTAATGGGAATGAATCTTTGGGGCATGCTTTATTTAAAACGTATAATCTACGGATACTCTCCATTTACCATTCTTTTTAGGTACTACCACAGTGTTAGCTAACCAGTTAGGGTACGTTACCTCTCGTATCGAACCAATTTTCAAGAGTTTCTGTACCTCTTCGTCAATCACTTGGTTCTTGAATAGTCCTTGCTTTCTTTTCTTCTACTTAACAGGTACGAAGGACGGATCTTCATTTAGTTTATGAGTCATCACTTCTGGTGGGATACCTGTCATATCTGAGTGGGACCACGCAAATCAATCTACGTTAGCCTTTAAATAATCAATTAACTTACCTCTTTGACTGGGGCTCGTCCTCTTGCCTATATACACCTTCTGTTAAGGTTTTTGTTCGAACAATGGAAAAACTTCGAGCTCTTCCGTGGTTGTTTTGATGTGCTCGTCTTCCTCCGGTTCATGAATGACGTCCGGTCTGGAATCTACATCCGTGTGGTCCAATGCATTTTCCGTGGTGTCTTGATTCACCTTCTCGTGAGTATCTCCTTCCGTATCTGTTTGAATGTTCATTTCTTTCGTACCTGTTTGGTCAGTAACTTTTTCCGTACATGTTTATCCGGTGACATCTGTCTAGAAGATTTCTCTATCTTCCGATTCTTCCATCTCTACGTTTTTGTTATAATCCACATCGGAATTTATATTTCCGAAGGTCTGTTGATCACCTCTAATCTGTCTGATTCCCCATTCTGAAGGGAATTTAATTACCTGGTGTAAGGTGGATGGTACCGCTTTCGTGTCGTGGATCCAGGGTCATCCCATAATCACGTTATTATCCATGTTAGTATCAATGACTTGGAATTTGGTGTTCTTAATTACTTCCTCGGCGTAAGTGCTAATTCGATCTCTCCTTTTGTTATCACTGTAGAGTTATCAAACCCTGATATGGCTCATGCCTTTTGACTCAGTTCCTTCCACCTTCAATCATCTTATTCATCTTATTCATCTTTATTCCCCGACCTTATTTCGTCAAGGGATTTTTACTCTGGCTTCCAGGAGTAAAAGAGTGCTGGTGACCCCTGATGACGATAAGGATAGAGGTTCGTACCTTCGGTACGTTGCTACGCATACTGCTGGTTTAGTAGGTGAAGAAAATCTTCCCTTCCCCGAGAAGTGGAATCGTGCACGTGAGTACATTTTAGCTCATATTTCTTATTTTTTTCTTTAAGTGTTTTATTAACACCGTAGTTGTTTCTTCTTTTTACAGCAATCATGGGTACTGTCGAGAATGTCTCCGGTATCCGTGGTTGGGTAGAAAAGTTGTTGTCGATTTCTCCGTTGGAGGAAAAGTCTTGAAAGTACTTCTTTGGGAAGTACGGTTGGAAAGTGAAAACTCACAGTAAGTAAAGCTTTTGTTTCCGCTTCTTTCCTTGCTCGAGCCTCTTTTTGTTGTTTACCCTTTTTCTTTTGACAGGGTTTCCCGCTCGTGGGGTGTCTGCTGCATCCATTCCGAAATTGTCCCTGGCTCAGGCCCAGGAAATTATTTCTGGTTCTTCTTATTCGAAGAGGAAGGTTGGTGGGTCTAGGACCTCAGAAGAAGAAGAAGAAGAGGAAGGCACTTTGGTCCGTAGGGCGCGTAGAAGAAAGGTGATATTAGATGAAGAGTCTACACCTGTGGCTGTGTCTCCTGTGCCTGAAATTGGACTTTCTGCTTCCAAGGATGCTACCCCTTCACCCGTGCATGATTATGTTGATTATTTGTTTCGTGAAGGCTTTGGTCCTGTAGGTGATGAAGTTCCCTTGGCCGTTATTCCTTCTTCTTTTAGTGAACTCCCCTTTACCGCTCCAGTTATTTCTTCTGCTTCCATTACTATTCTTGCTCCTACCGTTGCTATTGCTCCCGTGGATTTTTCGGCTCCTTCTATGTCTGTGGCTCTTACATCTCTGCCTACTTCCGTGCCTTTTGTTGGAGAAGTAGGGTCTTCCAGCCGGGAGATGAGGCAGGTGCTGATAGAGGTTCCAATTGATGGGAGTATCTTTAAAAAGTCCGACCAGCCTGATTTGTGGCTGAACCCTTGATAGGCCCGATAGAGAGAGCCAAGCTAGATAGCCATAGTTCCCTTACATGGGCTAATGAGGTCGTGCATACTTCTTTAAAGGTAGAGTGCATTTTCTTGTTTTTCATTTTTGTACATGTATTTACCGTATCTAATTGGTTATCTTTTTGTAGATCAATCTTATAAGCACGGAGCTCATGAAGAGGATTTCTAACATGGAGCAAGAGATGAAAGAGTGGCATGCAGAATCAAATAACTGGAAGGGTCAATATGAGAGCTTCCTTGGAGCAGCAGATGAGAGTCATGGCAGAGGAGTTGGCAGTGGAGAAGGCTTCTTCCAATCAAGCGGGCAACGATAAAAGTATCATTGAGTCCTCATTTGCTGAGCAGTTGTCTCGTGCCTCAGAAGAAGTTAGGAGCTTGAAGGCCTTATTGGACCAAAAGGTAGAGTATTCAGGTGAGCTGGTGCAGTCACTCACCTAGACTCAGGAAGATCTCCGCAATTCCTTAGATAAAATTCGACTCCTGGAGAGATCTATCACACCTTTAATGGCCGCCAAAGATGTTGTTGAGGCTGAGAGGGACGGGCTGAGAGCTGAAGTTATTATATGGGAGAAGGATTACGAAGCTCTTTAAGACGCGGCAGCTGTCGATGTTAGTTGGGCGTATATGAATTCACGCCTCGACACATTGACTAAAATGAGTCGAGAGGATTTCGACCTTAATGTTGAAATAACTAAAATCAAGGAAGCCATGGAGAAGGCTCAAGTCAGAATCTCTCTTCACCTGAAGATGAGGCTCCTGCTATTCAAGTCTCCCCGTCCCAATCTTCTCCTGCTCCCTCTGCCAGTGAAGAAGTCAACCCCCCTCCTGATGAAGTTTGAGAAGTTGGTTCCTCCCTTTTTTTTCTTTGTCCCAATTGGTGGTTACCCCCAGTCCCATCAGGGGTAAATTTGGAACTCTTAAAGTCCCCAATTGACAACTTAGGGGCACCATAATGTATAAACACTATATACGGTTAAGTATAAGTTAATACTTAGTTTTTACTTAGCCGTTTTCATATATATATATATATATATATATATATATATATATATATATATATATGCAAGTATGACTTTTGTCTTCTATTGAGTTTCTGTTTCACTCTTTTAAGTCTTNCATGCTTTATTTCCGAGGTTTTAGTTTTACCTCTGAGTTTTGCATTAAATGCTTTAGATTATCCGTACTTTTCGTAATAGGTATGATTTTGAAAGAGGGCCCTTTTCTTTTTGATCGACACTTAATGAAGAAGACGTCTCAACTTCATAATGGTGTAATAATGCGATAGAGAGATAGGAATTTTTCACATGTTTAAGAATGTTTTTGAAGAAAGTTTTCTGTTTGAACTTTCACAACATTTTACATGTGTTTGCTTATCGTCTAAAACTCATGTTGCAACTGTTTTCTTTGAACAAGTTTGATATGCACTTGTATTTCGTAACTTTTTTTCTTATGTAACAGTTTTTTCGAGTTAATATAAGAGAATAACTAATTTTCGTTCGTAACAGTTCTTGTAAAGGTAAGGGTTTTTACCCGTAACTATTTTCATTGATAACAGTTTTCAATAATCACGAGGGAAATACTTCTTCATCCGTAACTGTTTTATTCGATAATAGTTTTTCAAATGAGTACAAGGATTTTGATCTTTCTTCCATAACTGTTTTATTTGATAACAGTTTTCTATACAAAGATTTCATAACTGTTTTTAGTTACAACAGTTTTTTGAATGAGTACAAAGATGTGCATTCCTTCCTTGTAGCTAATATTTTGCCTTTTAACCTGAACATACATTTATGAACATGTTCGAAGATTTTATAGATCAGGCTTTGTGTTTTGAGTCTTTGGCTCTTTCGATTCTGCTCGTATCACTTGACTTGTTGGGTAGATGGATCTTCAGGCTCGAGCTTTGACTTTTTTGATAGTCTTCTTTGCTTCGTCTTTGCCTTCCATACTTTATAGTCCCTCAAGTGTTTGAGCTTTGAAGAATGAAATCTTGAGCACTTGACTATTCCTTCCTTGTTGTCCTTTTCCGGAAAAGGAAAAACATACGAGACTCGAAGGTATATAGTTTTTAGATGACGACTGCTCAACCCTTCAAAATGTCTATCAGAAGAGGACCCACAGGTAGACTTTGCCGGTGAGGTTCCTACCCAGACTGTCCCAGTTGGACCAGCTCAGGTCCCAGAGGGGTTCATTGCTATCCCGGTGCTTCAGGACGCTCTAGTCCGCTTAGTGGGACTCATGGAGAGTGTGGCTCAGGCCGGTCTTCTTCCTACTGCACCAGCTGGTTCTCAGGCTAGGGGAGGGACCCAGACTCCTGTTATCCACACCCCAGAGCAGTTCGCCACTCAGCTTCAGACTCCGACACCTCAGACAGCCGGAGTAGTTCAGCCGGGTATTGTGACACCAGCGGTTGAGGGAGTAGCCATGTCAGCAGACGCTCTATGGAGGTTGAATCGGTTCACCAAGTTATTCACTACTACATTTACTGGTGCACCATCAGAGGATCCCCAGGATTATTTAGACAGCTGTTGTGAGGTTCTTCGGAACATGGGCAGTGTGGAGTCCAATGGAGTTGACTTTGCTACATTTCGTCTTTCTGGCACCGCCAAGACTTGGTGGAGGGATTTCTGCTTGACCAGACCAGCTGGGTCTACACCTTTGACTTGGGCTCAGTTCTTCGAGTTATTCTTGGGGAAGTTCCTTCCAGTTACTTAGAGAGTGGATCTTCGGAGGCAGTTTGAGCATCTCCAACAGGGATCCATGTCTGTCACTCAGTACGAGACCAGGTTCATTACTCTAGCCAGGCATGCTATTATGATACTCCCCACCAATCGGGAGAGGGTTCAGAGATTTATTGGGGGTCTGGCTCAGCCTATCAGACTTCAGATGGCCTGGGAGACGGGTATTGATATCTCCTTTCAGGATGCAGCCGATGTGGCCAGACACATTGAGATGGTATTATCCCAGGGTGGTGGTCAGGGGTCTGAAAATAAGCCTCGTCATTTAGGCCGTTTCAGTGGTGCCTCATCTGGAGGCAGAGATTCATTTGGTAGAGGTCATCCCCCTAGGCCTTATCAGTCGTCACTCCAGGTATCCTGCAGTGCATCATTAGCTCCCATCAGTGCACCACCGATTCAGTGTCTTCAGGGTGGTCATTCTGGTCGTCAGGGACAGTTCCAAGGTCAGTATTCTCAGCAGCCGAAGACTTTCTACACTTGTGGTGGTTCGGGGCACATCTCCAGGTTTTGCCCCCGAGGTTTTGGTAGGTCTCAGTATCAGGGTTCCCGTGACATGATTCCCGCATCAAGTGCACCCCCACCCCTCAACCAGCTAGGGGCGGTGGTCGTTGTGCCAGAGGTGGAGGTCAAACTCATAGAGGTGGAGGACATGCCACGAGAGGTAGAGGTCAGGCCGTAGTAGGTTGACCTAGAGATGTTCAGGTTGGAGGGGCTCCGCCCCGATGCTATGCTATTCCGGCCAGGCCTGAGGCTGAGGCCTCTAACACCGTTATCACAGGTACGGTTTCAGTTTGCAGCCGAGATGCTTCGATATTATTCGATCCGGGTTCTACTTTCTCTTATGTGTCTTCATAGTTTGCCCCTTATTTGAGCATGCCCCGTGATTCCCTGAGTGCTCCTGTATATGTGTCTACACCGGTGGGTGATTCTATAGTGGTAGATCGAGTCTACCATGCTTGCTTAGTAGTTATTGGTGGTATGGAGACTTGGGTTGATCTTTTACTTCTGGATATGGTTGACTTTGATGTTATATTGGGGATGGATTGGTTATCCCCCTATCATGCTATTTTGGACTGTCATGCCAAGACAGTGACCTTGGCCTTGCTAGGTGTGCCTCGCTTAGAGTGGAGAGGGACTCCTAGCCATTCTTCTGGCAGAGTTATTTCATATATGAAGGCTTAGCGCATGGACGAGAAGGGTTGTTTGGCCTATCTAGCCTACGTTCGTGATTCTAGTGCTGAGGTTCCTCCTATGGAATCTGTGCCTGTTGTTCGTGAGTTTCCAGAGGTTTTCCTTGCTGACCTGCTGGGTATGCCATCCGACAGGGATATTGATTTTTGTATTGAGGTGGCTCAGGGCACTCAGCCCATTTCTATTCCGACGTATCGTATGGCCCCGCCAGAGTTGAAGGAATAGAAGAAGCAGTTGCAGGATCTGTTGGATAAAGGCTTCATTAGGCCTAGTGTTTCTCCTTGGGGTGCTCCAGTGTTGTTCGTTAAGAAGAAAGATGGCTCAATGAGGATGTGTATTGAGTATCCACAGCTGAATAAGGTTACTATTAAGAATAAGTATCCTTTGCCGAGGATTGATGATCTATTTGACCAGCTTCAGGGTGCTACAGTGTTCTCCAAGATAGACTTGATATCTGGTTACCATCAGCTGAGGATTAGGGCTTCAGATGTCCCTAAGATAGCTTTTCGCACTCGTTATGGGCATTATGAGTTTCTGGTGATGTCATTTGGGTTGACGAATGCCCCCACTGCTTTTATGGAGTTAATGAACTGGGTGTTCAGGCCTTATTTGGACTCGTTCGTTATTTGTTTCATTGATGATATATTGATATACTCTCGTAGCCGATAGGATCATGAGCAGCACCTTAGAGTCGTCCTCCAGACTCTGAGGGATAGTCAGTTGTATGCCAAATTCTCCAAGTGTGAGTTTTGGTTGAGTTTAGTTGCATTTCTAGGCCACGTGGTTTCGTTAGAGGGTATTCAGGTGGATCCCAAGAAAATTTCAACAGTTAGAGATTGGCCTAGGACCACTTCATCTACAGAGATTTGGAGTTTCTTGGGCTTAGCAGGTTACTATCGCCAATTTGTGGAGGGCTTTTCATCTATCGCAACCCCGATGACCGGGTTGACCCAAAAGTGTGCTCAGTTCAGGTGGTCTGATGAGTGTAAGGCGAGCTTTCAAAAGCTCAAGACGGCCCTGACCACGGCACCAGTGTTAGTGTTGCCCACAGGTTCAGGACCGTATACAGTGTATTGTGATGCTTCACGGGTTAGGCTTAGCGCAGTGTTGATGCAGGAGGGAAAAGTTATAGCCTATGCTTCTGTTAGTTGAAGATTCATGAGAAGAACTATCCAGTTCATGATTTGGAGCTTGCAGCTATTGTTCATGCGTTGAAGATTTGGAGGCACTACCTGTATGGGGTGCCATGTGAGGTATTCATGGACCATAAGAGCTTGCAGTATCTGTTCAGACAGAAGGAGTTGAACATGAGGCAGAGGAGATGGTTAGAGTTGCTGAAGGATTATGATATTACCATCTTTACCATCCAGGAAAGGCCAATGTGGTGGCCTATGCTTTGAGCCAGAAGTCAGTCAATATGGGCAACCTAGCTTATTTATCAGCCGAGGAGCGACCTTTTGTGTTGGATTTTCAGGCTTTAGCCAACCGATTTGTGAGGTTGGAGGTCTATGAGACTGGCAGTGTGTTGGCCCATACCGTGGCCCATTCTTCGTTGTATGATCGTATTCGGGCCAGGCAATATGATGATCGTTATCTATGTACTCTAAGAGATACGGTGTGGCACGGGGGTGCCAAGCAGGTCACAGTGGATGATAAGGGAGTTTTGAGGATGCAGGGCCGTATTTGTGTGCATAATGTTGATGGCATTCGTGAGATGAATCTTCAGGAGGCCCATAGTTCCCGATATTCAATCCATCCGGGCGCCGCAAAGATGTACCAGGACTTGCGGCAGTGCTATTGGTGGCGGAGGATGAAGAAGGATATCGTAGCTTATGTAGCTCGGTGCTTGAACTGTCAGCAGGTTAAGTACGAGCACCAGAGACCCGGTGGTTTGATGCAACAGATTCAACTTCCTGAGTGGAAGTGGGAGCGTATCACCATGGACTTTGTAGTTGGATGCCCACGAACTCGGAGGATGATTGATGCGGTTTGGGTTGTTATGGATAGGATGACCAAGTCAGCGCACTTCATTCCGGTATCAGTTTCATATTCAGCGGAGAAGTTGGAAAAGATATATATGAGAGAGATTGTTCGATTGGATGGTGTTCCCTTATCCATTATATCAAACAGAGGTACTCAGTTTACCTCCCATTTTTGGAGAGTATTTCAACGAGAGTTGGGCACAAAGATTGATTTGAGCACCACATTTCATCCTGAGACGGACGGACAGTCTGAGCGTACTATTCAGATTTTGGAGGATATGTTGCGGGCTTGTGTTATTGATTTTGGTGATTCATGGGACCAGTTCTTGCCTTTAGCTGAGTTTGCCTACAACAACAGCTATCAGTCGAGCATTCAGATGGCCCCGTACGAGGCGTTGTATGGTAGACGGTGTCGGTCTCCAGTCGGATTGTTTGAGCCAGGAGAGGCTAGATTATTGGGTTCTGAGTTAGTCTAGGATTCCCTGGACAAGGTGAAGATCATTCAGGTTAGACTTCGTACAGCTCAATCCAGGCAGAAGAGTTATGTGGATCGTAGAGTTCGAGATTTGGCCTTTATGATAGGAGACTAGGTATTTCTTTGAGTGTCGCCCATGAAGGGCGTGATGAGGTTAGGAAAGAAGGGCAAGTTGAGCCCAAGGTACATTGGTCCCTTTGAGATTTTGGAGAAGGTGGGAGAGGTGGCCTACAGACTTGCCTTGCCGCCTAGTTTGTCAGTTGTACATCCGGTATTCCATGTGTCTATGCTCCAGAGGTATATTGCGGATCCATCTCATGTACTTGACTTCAGCGGTGTCCAGTTGGACCAGGATTTGTCTTACGAGGAGGAGCCGGTAGCTATATTAGCCTGGTAGGTGCGACGATTGAGATCGAAGAGTTATCCTTCGGTTCGTGTTCAGTGGAGAGGTCAGCCTGTTGAGGCACCTACTTGGGAGTCTGAGTCCGATATGCGGAGCCGATATCCCCACCTTTTCCCCGATTCAGGTACCTTTCTATGTCCGTTCGAGGACGAACGTTTGTTTTAGAGGTGGAGATTGTGATGACCCGAAAGGTCGTCATTCTGTGTAAATTTAACTAAATATGTGTTCCGAGGCCCCGAAAGCCTCCGTTAATCTTACCTCGATATGCGTGCACAGCCCGGGCGCGTAGCCGGGAAGCCTTTATGTGGAAATTTGATTAAAATTCGAATTTATGATAATTAATTCAATAAATTTGACTTTGGTCAACAGTCTTGGTAAATGGACCCAGACCCGTGATTTGACGGTCCCGGAGGGTCCGTAGGAAAATAGGGGACTTAGGTGTGTGCCCGGAATCGAATTCCGAGGTCCCAAGTCCGAGAAATAATTTTTTAAAGAAAATTGTTTTCTTAAAATAATAAAGGCTTTTGAAAATGAACTCTGATGTGAAAACTGCGTTACCGAGCCCATATTTTGGTTCCGGAGCCCGGAACAAGTTTAATATGGTTATCATGAGTTGTCTGCAAAATTTGATGTCATTCCGAATTGTATGGGTCGGTCCGACGCATCGATATAGAAATCAAGAACTTGAAGTTTCTTAAGTTATGGTTTTAGGGGTTTTGGGGTGTGATTTTGAGATTTAGCGTTGTTTTGGGTGTTCCGAAGGCTCGAGCGAGTCCGTATTATGATTTAGGACTTGTTGGTATATTTGGAGGGGGGCTCGGGTGAGCCCAGGTGCCTCCTAGACACCAAACGGGGCTAAAAACCAGCTAAAATAGCTGTTGGTGCACCTGTTTCTGGTGTGACCGCAGGTGCGGTTGCCCAGTAGCAGGTGCGGGACCACTCTTGCGGTCCCAAGCATCGCAGGTGCGACCCCAGGTGAGGTCCCCCATTCTCGCAGGAGCAGACAAAGACCCGTAGGAGCGGAACTGCAGGTGCGGTAATCCCTCCGCAGGTGCGACCCCAGCCCCACTCGTCTAGTTTCGCAGGTGCGAACCCCAGCTCGCAGAAGCGAGACCGCAAGTGCGGTCCTCGAGCCGCAGGTACGGAATCCCTGTAGGCCTGGCAGTATATATTCTTCAAAACTCGGGATTTCACCCCTCTCATTCATTTTCCACCACCATTTGAGACTCTTGAGCTTGGGAAGAACACACCACGACCTAGCTACTGTTAAGGTAAGTTAATTCCTTCCTAATACTAGTTTCATGCATGAATTGTTAATGGGATTACCTACTAAATTGATGGAAAATTAAGAATTGGGTAGTAAATTTAGGGTTCTTGAGAAAATTTGTGTATTGTCCATTTAATGATATGAATCAAGTGGAAACTTCATATTAATTATCCTTAGGCTATGGGTGGGTGATTCCTTCGAGAATTTTCGGGATTCGAGCGTCAGGGCCCGGGGTCGAATTTTGGTATTTTTGGAAGTATGATAGAAAATGTATAATTAGGCTTTGGAAATGGTTTATTGAGTAATTATTGATGTTAATAAATCAATTATGTCTAGATATTATCGATTTGGAGTTGGATTCGCGAGGAAAGGCCGTGATTGAGGCTTGAATTGCATTTTGGAGCCGAGGTAAGTGTCTGCCCTAACCATAGCTTGAGGGAATAGGTATATAGTCTTATTTTCTATGTGTAATTCATGTCCAACGTAGAGGTGAGGTAACGAGTACCTATATGTTGCGGTCAAGCATGCCTGTGAGTAAATTGTGATGAATTATACCGTGTTCTTGATATTCTCTGTACTGTGAATAACTGGTGATTTGGAAGTGATACATTGATGTTGTTTCATGACGTGGGGAAATATTGACTAATTGTTCAGTTGAGGCTCTTACTGTTGAAATTACATTCCTGAGCGAGTTTGGTTATAGCTGAGTCCCTTGCCGGGATGATAGAATTTTATTGAGTATTTCTGTACACTTGAGATTTCTTATTGTTAGTTTCACATTATATTGTTGTTTTTATATTATTTATTGCACGAGGGGACATTCTGTGCCGATTGTGTATTGTTTATTGCACGAAGGGACATGCCGTGTCGAGTGTTTATTATTTATCGCACGAGGGGACATGCTGTGCCGATTGTTTATTATTTATTGCACGAGGGGACATTCTGTGTCGATTGTGTATTGTTTATTTCACGAGGGGCCATGCCGTGCCGATTGTGGATTATTTATTGCACGAGGGGACATTCCGTGCAGATCGTTTATTATTTATGCACGAGGGAAAATTCCATGCCGAGTGATTGTGAGATTATGCACGAGGGGAAATTCCGTGCCGAGTGATTGTGAGATTATGCACGAGGGGACATGCCGTGCCGTTTGTTGTTCACTATCTGTTCTAAGACGTTAAATTCCTGCTTTTACGTTTATATTTCAGTTGTTACCCTATTCTACTATGCTAGTATTTGTTGTCCCTTTTATCCCGAGCATGTTCTCCCCGTATATGTATTTACTTGTTTATTTTCGTCATTATTCTCCTGTTATTATGTAGAATTGTATAGGTATATATATTGTTGTCGGTCCTAGCCTCGTCACTACCTCGCCGAGGTTAGGCTCGGCACTTACTCAGTACATGGGGTCGGTTGTACTGATGCTGCACTTGCACTTCTTTATGTTGTGCAGATTACGCAGCCAGACCCGGTGGGAACTGACAGGGGGAGCATTCCATCAGTCCATTCAGGAGACATTGAGGTAGACCCGCAGACGTTCGTGGGCCTTGGCGTCACCTTTTACTCTTCTCTTTCAGTTTTGTCTTATCCTATTGTTTCAAAGACAGTCATATGTACTTATTTTCAGACCATTGTATTTAGTAATCTCATAGACAGTTCGTGAGTATGTGACACAAGTTCTGGGTTTTATTTTTCGAAGCTTGCTATATTATTTTGAACTTAGTTAACTCTCATATGGTTGACCACCGTTGCATTAGTTATCTTGCTCATTTTAGTTGTAAATGGGTTTATTTAGTTCAAACATTGACTTGTCTAGTGGGTTCAACGTTAGGCGCCATCGCGGCCTGAAGGTGGGATTTCGGGTCGTGACATGATGGCGCCTAACGCCGCCGTCAGGTAAGCCAACGACGATTGATCTACTTAATTACTCATTTTTATTACTTTTGAAATCATAATTTCCATTAATTAAATAGTATGAAATAGAATTTACAGGGTGAAACAATGATAATTACGTGGACTACTATACTAAACATCAAGTAGGAACCCCCAAAACCCCATGTCACAAGTGCATGAGCATCAACTAGGAAATATGATAACATACAACATCTGTCTGGAATATAAATTAGACACGAGAATGTAAATCACTCTGATGGAGACTCTGTGTGTTGCGGACTCGTAACATGGGATGCAACTCACCTAAGTCCCCGCAATAGTCGCGCCTCTGCGCCCACAAGACCACTGGACATATATGCACATGCACAAAATGTGCAGCAAGTGTAGCATGAGGACGTAAAACAACGTGTGCCCAGTAAGTATCTAGTCTAACCTCAAAGAAGTAGTAACGAGGGGTCGAATTCTACACTTACTATGTGCTAAAAATAAAATACTAAAATTATAACTAAGCATGGATTATGTGAATACAACTGAAAACTCAACAACAAGAAATAAATAAATAATTCGTTCACTGATAGTAAATCCCAAGTTAATTTCCATCATTTAACAAATTGATCTCTCAAGACAGTGAAATAATATCAATTATAATTAGACTCCAAAAATTATTACGCACAAATTATGCTGAGTTCGTATGGCTCGATCCAACATATAAATATATAAATTATGCATTGTCGAGGGTCGAACAACACGAACCATAGATGCATCTATCTGCTACCAAGGCGTTCTTCCCGCTCCACGAGAAGAGAAAAATACTTTATAAACAACCGATTCAGGATTTATTAAGAGGCTAACATTTAAAGAAACACCAATTCTCATTAACGGTCAAGTGATCTGTCCAAAACTCAAGTAAATGAAATTTAATCGTTTACAATTTCTTTATCAAGTTCCAATATGATTTGAGAAATTAAATTAACAAGTAGGGTGCAAACATCGCAAGTATAACATGATTTGGGTCCTAGACTACCCGAATATAAGTATAATTAGTAGCTACGTATGGACTCTCGTCACCTCGTGCGTACACAGCTCCCATAAATAAAGCACATATTAGTCAATTCACCTATGGGGTTAATTCCCTCTTACAAGGTTGGAAAAGAGACTTAGCTCGCTCCGAAGTTCCATAACCGGCTCCAAAGGTTTTCTAACAACTCAAACCGGGTCTATCGCTCCAAAACTAGTAAATACAATTCCATGAACATATACTCTAATACTCATAATAAATCAATTATAACAATTTTCAACTACGCTAAAAAAATAGATAAAGTCACCCTCGGAACCACCTGCCCGGATTCAAAAAAATTTCGAAGATAATCATTACCATACCACTATGAACTCAAATATATGATTTATTCCCAATTCCAAGTCCAATTTCGTGGTCAAAATCCAAAAATACCAATTTCTAGGTTTTCCTTCAATATTCCAAATTTCTACCAAATTTCATGTCTAAATTCATATATGAATCTTCTATTTAACTCACAACATGCGGGAATCACTTACCTTAATATAGATGATGCAAATCTCCTCTTGAAGCTCTCCAAAATTGCCCAAACCAAGAGAGAAATAAGTGAAATGGGCAAAATCCCCGAATTAAAACAATCTGCCGAGGCCCCATTTTTCTTCGTGTTCGCGAAGACCTGTCCATGTATAGCATCGCGTTTGCGACCACCATGTCGCATTCGCGTAGGGTAAGGTCTCCCCTGACCCCAGCCCTCCTTCGTGTTCGCGAAGCACAAAAAGGAAGATCCATTTTTCCTCCTTTGCGTTCGCGAAGCACAAAAAGGAAGACCTATTTTTCCTTCTTCGCGAATGCGGGACTCATTTGCGTTCGCGAATAACAAACCAGACTCAGCAATAAGCAGCAACAAAATAGGGAAAAATGACCCGAAACCATCTTGAAACACACTCGAGCCCCCCCCCCCCCCCCCCCCCCCCCCCCCCCCCCCCCCCCCACGTACACAAAAAGATAAAAATTTTTTTTCTTTTTTTTTTTTTTTTTTNCCCCCCCCGGGACCCCGTCCAATCACACCAACCAGTTCCTAAATATGACACAAACTTGCTCGAGGCCTCTAATTACATCAAACGACATCAAAACAATGAATTGTAGATCGATTCGAGACTAATGAACTATTGAACTTCCAACTTCTACATCTGATGCCGTCACCTATCATATGATGCCCGATTAACCTTACATTTTGCACACAAGTCACATTTGATATTACGGACCTACTCCAACTTCCAAAATTAAAATTCGAACCCGATATCAAAAAGTCCACTCCCGGTCAAACTTCCCAAAAACCTCCAAGTTCCAATATTTCGCCAAATGACCCCGAAATGACCTGCAGACCCCAAAATCCACATCCAGGCGTTGTTGATACCCAATTTTGCCCTCATATTTTCCAAAATACATATATACTTTCACAATAGAATATTTGCATCATTATTTAGTTTACAAACCTATACAAGCATTTTCCATAATTTTCCATAATTTTTAGACCTTTAAATTAATTTTCTTGCATTAAATTATTTTGTGATGACTTAGTTACCTAAAATTGTTATTTTTGCACCTATAATATATGTTTCAAATATTTTATTTCATTACATATAATTACATTAGCATTTTAAAGCTATTTATCTAATTTTGCAATAATGACATATATTCATGCATAAAGGTTCTTTATTTTATATTATTTATGCCAAAATAGCATTTTTGTATTTTTATAATAAAAGTTATTATTTTAAGTATTTCAGTGTATAGATAATACTTTATTTTATTTATTAAGCATTTTTATAAATTATTTTGATAAATTTTAGGGTATTTAAATAATAGCCCAAATTCTACCTATTTTTCGGACCCAAATTAACCCAGTAGCCTAGCTGAATTACCTCAAGACCAAAACCAAACTACCCTTTTAAAATAACCCGGCCAGCAACCCGTTTAAACGATCCGCCCAACCTCATTCTCTCATCTTGGCTGTCGATCTCACATGATCAACAACCCCTAATAAACCAACCCCTTTTTAATTACTCCCCTAACCCAAAATCCAAATCCATTTCGTCTCTCTACAACCGCATTCACACCCTCTCTTCTTCATAGAAACCCTAGCTGCCATAACCTAATATTCTCCGATTCCAACCCAAACATAGAATCAATCCATGATTTACTTACCTATTTTGTGATACTCTGCTATTATACGCATGTCTATGGTGTTACTTAGTTCTTGCCCTATTTTTGGCAAGAACTAATTCTCAAGAACGAGACCGATTTACCTTGATTCTATGAAGATCTGGGCGATCTTTCATTTATATACACGCTATAATGAACGATTCTTGCATTATTGGTTCGATTCAAGGTCGTTAGTCCCAACTAGGGTTTGAGATTTTCCCTTTACCTTTACTGATTTTCAATTGCATGTGATATTATTTCCTTTCTTGTGTTTGACTGATGAAGTTTCCTTATTTTGTGTTTAATCTACTGTATTTCCTTATTTTTTGTATTATTTGCCCTAAATCTGATTCTAATTGATTTTGCGTGCTATATTTTCCTTATTTTGTAATCTACTGTATTTCCTTATTTTATGTGTTAAATCTGCTACTATATAAACCCCTCCCTTAAATCCCCTTGAACAGACTTTGAATCTCCTAATCACTGCTATTTTCCTCACTACGCTCCTCTTTCACTCACTCACTCACTCACTGTTACACTTGAAAACTCTCTAAAACCATTAAATTCTGGGCCGGCTAAAAGCTAAGGCCATTAAACATCCTCCTCCAGTGCAAGCACTACTCGAAGCCCATTCTCGAGGCTCTTGTGAACTCTGAAGCATCGGAGACCTGGGGTTCTTTCTATTACGCTCTTTATTACTCTTTTGATTTTGCTACTGGTTAGTGCTTTTAACCGTTGCAATGTTAAATGTCTTTCTTTCCACCTGCATACCTATATGTGTTTGAATTACATAAGCATTTTTTTATTGTGAGTCCCTAATAATTCTCAATACTCTTTGTCATTCTGTGTTAGTTGAATGCATGAGATAGTTTACTGCTTTGTCCTTAGTTTGTAGTAGGCTAATCTGTAATCTTCACTACGATTTGCACTTCTATGTTGATCCTTTGTTTTTCTGGAATGAGTTATGTACCTCTAGCATCTGAATATTTTCAATTTTGAGTTTCAATGCAATTCCATTTTGATATGGATCTGACTACTTTGACCATATGTTGTTAGTTACAATTTTTTTGCATATTTAGTTTTGGATACCACCCCAACTCTATAGAAGCCACCCCCACTTGAATGAATCCTTTAGTGCTAAGTCATGTGTCTGCTTGACTGTTCTTTGTGTACTAGTCCCAACTATATGGAATACTGCTTCAAAGTTTGCTCTAAATATGTTTCCTTGCTATCATGATTTTAAGATAAATACTCCTTTTTTTGTCAACTATGACCTTGCTTCTATGCTAATATGTTACCCAGTATACCTATGGTTCATTTGCTACTCTTTCCTTTCAGTAAATATCACAATGTGTGCCCCCCATCATGTCTAAATACTGATTAACATGGCACTAGGATGTATACTTCACTTAATTTGGATCTTTAGGTCTCAACTACTTTAACTTCATGAATATGTACATGATAATTTATGTATGCCTGTAAACCTGTTTCTTCTCCTAATTCTTTCAATATGAGGTTGTCTATGTAGTACTTTGCTATGTGTAAAATCCTGTTGAACCTACTAGCCTTCTTGAGTAGTTGCTCTGTATACTCAACTTGGTGTATTACTTGATTTTTATCCCTATATCACTATCCACTCTCCTTACTTGCTACTCATGCTATTCTGAATTCTCATTCTTAACCGGCTGAAAGCCAAGGCTATCTAGGTTCTATTGTTGTCCTCCCTAGTGTGAGCACTGCTTGGGGTCCAATTGAGGCCCTTGTGAACTCTGACACGCTATCTCAACGTCCAAAACTATTCCTACTATTCTACTTATCTATCATTTATTGTGTATCTATATTGGTTGTTCCAAGTGATGCAACTCTCGGTGTTGTGGTTAAGTGAATTGGTTTGGAATCTTATATGGACCCTTGAGTCGTGTATTGAACGTGGCTCTTTGTTGAAGGCTTGGGTACGTTGTGTAAGAGATATGGAAGGCCTAGCAATGCTGGGTATTTAATCATTTTATTTGGGCTTATTATTGGCATGTTCACTGTTATGTAATATTGTTACTTTAATCATTATTGGTCCTGTAATAATCTTTGAATAAACAATTGGGGTTGTTAGTAAAAGGGAGTGTGGGGTTGATTTTATTATTTACCTACGATGGGTAGAGAGCATGCCTATAAGACTTAATAATATGTTTTCTATATGTGTCATTCACTTTCTATGCACACTGTAGAAATCATACCATTAGAAAAATCACACACACACTACTTGTCTACTAGCAAAGCATGAGCTCAAATGCTTCAATAATCCTTGTTGCTACATGTTATTAGAACACCTGCCGATACGAAATAAATATCGTTGAACTTTATTTCAATTTTCATCGCTACGTATATCCACTAGAGATCATGCCTATAGGATTTTAATCATATCATTTGTTATTGTATCGCACTGTTCACCTAGAAAACATGCCTATAAGGTTAAAATATAACGATAAAATCAGTTCCAGGTGCTAATCATTAAAGATTCTGCCTATAGGATACCACAATTCGCCTTAATAATGGTTAATGATGCCCTCTCAACATTGTTTATTATTCACTTAGGCCACTATCAAAAGAGTGAGTAATTCTGGGTTTCTCCCGATAGATTCCAATGTCTTTACTACATGAATCACTTAGACGCAACATCTACAAGATTAATAACTGGAACTTTGCCATTTCAACAACCAATATGAGACAACTGTAAAATCTTGTCTATGGTCAACGCTTGGTTTCTGAAACTGCTTGCATGACTTAACACCTTGTCACATAGAAATCATGTCTATAGGGATTTAAGTTCCTTAATTCTAATCTACTTAAAACCTGTTTTGCATGCATTCGTTGTTTAAGTGTGGAGGCTAACTTGGCCCCTTAATTGCCCATATTTAAAGTCCAATAAATGTTTTTGTATGTCGCCTAGTTTTGACATTTTTGAGAAACCTAAGTGAGGTCTAGAACCACCCAAAATAGAGGTCCAATACTTCTTGGTCCATAAGTATGGGACGGGTAGTGCACACATAGGGTACAACCTATAATTAAATTATAACGTTTTAGGTAACAACTTTAACATAGTAATCGAGTAGCAGGAGATGATAGTCTGTGCCCGCTGAATAATATGAGTAACAACCCATCTTGAGGGAGTTACGAAGTATTATTTATGTTGCACGGGGCGATCCTTTAGGCTAAAAAACTTAGGAACCCCCCCCCCCTTATTTCTCTTCTGTTTTAATCAAGTAGATGTACTCATTTATTCAAAGTCTTTTTATAATAAAATTCTCATACTTTATGTTCTCTCTCTCTCTTTGTTTATCTGACTAATTCATATAATTCAAGTTCGGCCGAAACCCACAGTTGTGGACCTCGAAAAGTGCCTAACACCTTCTCTTCGAAGTAATTTCGAGCCCTTACCCAATCTTTGGTGATGTAAACTAGTTGAACCAGAGTCATTTGAAAAATAGGTGCCCTAATGCTCCTTAAAAATCATTAGGTGGCGACTCTCCTATTTTAATACTTTGTTAAAAGTGTTGTCACATGTCGAAACCCGATTTTGCGAGAAAGAGAGGTGTGACAGCATGTCAGTTCTGTTGGGGAAACACTTAGGCTCTTACCATAGCGAATTTGGCTTATATGAATTAGTATTCTTTGATAAACATGATTCCTTCTTCTTTTTATTTGCTGCTACATGCACACCCCGCTCCTATTTTTCTTTTATTTGTCCAATTCATTGTTACATGCACATCCCTCCCCTATTATTCTTTATTCGAATTCGTGGTAATATGCAAATCCCTTCCCTTCTCCACCTTTCCTTGCTCAAATTGGTTAAAACATGCGTACCTCTTTTCCTAGTCATACTTATTTGCTCTAAGCTGCTCTTCATTGGTTTTAAAATTGCTACATCATGTCTCTCCTTATCCCTACTCCCTTGCTTACTTTATTATAATCCCTATACTACACAAACTAACTATTTCTTGTTTTTCTTTCTTTCTGTTTTACGGCCTTTACGTTTTATCTTCATACTGCGTTTATTGCTTTCACATATTTATCATGAAAATACTTGACAATGTGTTATTTATTCTTGCATAAAGAATGCTCCACATCATATTCCACTCGTGCCCAACTAATACCATAGCGAAAATTGATGAGTGTCCGTGCTCTTCCGAAATTACACTTTAATTTGGAAAGGCTTATTTGCGATAAACTAGTCGATCAGCGGTGCAGTCGACGGTTCCGTGCCTTTCCCTCTCAAGTTGTCCATTTGAGAGTAACAGTCTATACCCTTCTAGAAACCTCGCTTCAATGTCAACTGTGCATGCATCATTTCAAACCTAGTATGGGTTAGAACGTTGTCCGCGTGATAATCCACTAAGATGAGCCTTGTCCAAAGTCTGACGGGATTTCCATAATCCCAATGGACACCATCACGTTATGTGAATTATTTTGAGAAAACATGCCGGTATGTTGATCATAAATGTGTTAATAGTCAGATCTGGAGAAGGAAAAGAGCTAACTCTATTTGTTTTGCAAAAAATGAGGCACGAAGTCCCCAGGTTCGGCATGGTTCAAAACATCCCACCTTTGTTGCTTGATTGGTGGAAGAATCTCTTACCTAGTGACAAGAATCATGTGAAAAGGGTCATCGGAAATTTACCATCCTTATTGGACATTCGGCCAAAAAATGCATTGATTGAGGCCGCCACTATGTTTTGGGATGAGAAAAGAACTGTCTTCCGCTTTGGTGACATAGAAATGACTCCTCTGTTAGAGGAAATAGGAGGCTTTGCTAGACTACAATGGGATAGTCCGGGTTTACCAGTACCAGAAAATCATGCTCCCCGAGATTTTCTGTAAATGATGGGTTTCAAGAAAAATGATGAGTTACTTTGTCTAAAGAAGTCATACATACCATTTGAATTCCTTTATGAACGTTATGGGCATAACAAGTCATATCGCCTTCACCATGATGAACTTGCAATTACTTCTTTGGGTTGGACACACCGCCGAGTTTTTGTGTTCATTGTTTGTTTCCTGGGGTTGCTGATATTTGCGATGAAAAGGGGAAGGATCCACCCTCGTTTAGCCAAGGTCGCTAGGACTTTAATGGAAGTAATTGAGGGACAAACTTACACCATCATCCCTATGATCTTGGCTGAAAAGTACCGGGCTATAGATCAATGCAAGAAGGGGTATGGGAACTTTGAGGGCTGTAATTTGCTGTTGCATGGTTATTGGAAACTTTCCAGAGAGGAGAATATCGTCAAGATCTTATGCGACGACCACTGAATGAACACTTAGCCTACCATCATCCAAAAAGAATGACATTCATACCAGACAGGTTTGCGCAACCTGGAAGTGCTTTGAGATGGGTGCGTTTCTTCAACAATTTGACTGACAAAAAGGTACATTGAATGTTTGAATGGTTCCCTAGCAGCGATTTCATCATCAGGTCAAGAGAAACCACTCATCTAGTGTTGATCGCGTTAAGAGGAATCTATCCTTATGCTCCTATAAGGATAATGAGGTAAACGGGAAGAAAGCAGGTTATACCTCGAGTTTCCAACATGATCAAGTACAAAGCAGGCTTTAAAGGGAACATCATTCCGTTAAAACTCGAGGCACAACAGATGTGGAATCAAAAGGTCCTTGTGGAGAAATACACTATCGAGCCAGACAGGTATCATGTTGTCCATGTGTACTTCTACCCATCATGGTTGGTAGATAATATAGCGGGAGACGTCAAGCCATGGATTAATTTGAAAATAGGGTTATAAACGACACTGCTAAAGCACAAGTCAAATATATGATGTTACGCAAGAGGGTCTTTGAGTCCGAAGCTAGGCATTTGGAACAACACAAAGTGGATATGTAAGCAATCAACGAATGGAAACAAATTGCTACTGAATTAACAGAGAGGTTGGAATTTTTGGAGCAAGGGCTAATGAAACTTGAGGGGAAGATGAGGAAGAGGCTCGCGGATTGTCAGAACACGGAAGGCAATGAGGGAGGACATCTAGCAAGGGCTTATCTATTATTGGACATGCACGACCTGGGGAACTTGATTGATGGATCCAAGAAGGCCAGGCATGGAGAAGGTCCCTCTGGGGCCAATTAGATTAGGAAATAATATTTTTACTGCTTTCTAGATACGATTAGATTTTGATTGTTATAAGGCACATGCCATTAGTGACTTTTCTTATTATTGTCAGTTTAGTAAGTATTTGGCTTATTTCGCATTAATGAAATAATGCAATTATTGGCATCAAGTTTCTTCAAATCTATGTCGCTTAGGCCTACCTCGGGCACAACGAGGTCCCTCAAATTAGGACGCGAATTTACTACTTAATTATGCAATACACGTCTAAATATCGCAAACATCCTTTTAATACTCCTTACTCACTTGATTACCTTTAGTTTTTTTTTTCTTTTGTTTATTCCCATTCCCCAAGGTAGATTCGTGCATACTGGAATCATCGCCATATCACACCAGATCCAGAGGTCGTCCACCAAGTGACCCCAAGAATAAAGGAAAAGTCAAAATGGACGATATGAGTGGTATCAATAAAGACAATGCTACCCATGCAGAGAATATTGAAACTTTAGATGGTCGGAGTACTCCGACACAGGATGGTTTGGTCTTACGTTTGGAACAAAAAATATTGGAGCTACAAGGGGAGTTTGAGCAGGTCCAAAACTTGAATAACCTTTCCCTCACCCAAAATGTTCCCAACATTAACCAACAAAACACAAATGCCCAAAACCCGGCACCTCCGCAAAACACACAACACCAAAATCGGCAAAACCCTCCCGCACCTCATCAATATGCCACACCTCCTTAGAACCCTAATCCTCCACCAGTACCTACCCCTCCACAACACCATCACCATACAACTCAATATCCACAAACCACCATTTACCACACTCCTGAAAACGCACCACAATCTACCCCTGATCCCCAAAACTCAACCAACGACCACCACTATGCCCAGATTTCTTGGAGTCCATTATAGCAATCCCCTATACGTGGAAACCTTACCCCATACCCCACAACAAACCTGATACATACCTAAATCCGCCGAGAAAGACCTGCTCATCAAGAACATGGTGGAGGAACTCAAGAAACTTACTGGTAGAGTTCAAAGTGTCGAAGAGGGAAAAGGCATTGGGGGCTTGAATTACGAAGATTTGTGTATTCAGTCGGATGTAGAACTGCCAGAGGGCTACAAACCTCCTAAGTTCGAAATGTTTGATGGGATAGGCGATCAAAAGATGCACTTGAGAACGTATTGTGACAAGCTTGTAGGGGTTGGAAAGGAAGAAAGAATCCGCATGAAGATGTTCATGAGGAGCCTCACTGGAGACGCCCTGTCTTGGTACATCAGTCAAAAACCAAATAAATAGGTTAATTGGGTGAGCATGGCGTCAGATTTTATGGATCAGTTCAGGTTTAACACGAAAAACGCACCAGGAATTTTCTACATTCAGCATATTAAGAAGAAGCCAACGGAAACTTTCCACGAGTATGCTACTCAGTGGAGGTCTGAAGCTGTAAAATTAAGGCTAGCGCTGGAAGATGAACATATGAATAAGTTCTTTGTCAGAGCTCAGGATCCAAAATACTACGAGAGATTGATGGTTATTGAAAACCATAAATTTTCTGACATCATCAAGTTGGGAGAAAGAATAGAAGAAGGGATCAAAAGTGGAATGGTGACAAATTTTAAAGCACTCCAAGCCACAAATAAAGCCTTACAGTCAGGAGGAATCTCTAAAAAGAAAGAAGTATGTGCAATGATGGTAGCCCAAGGTCCAAAATCTCCTCTTACATACCAAACACCCCACCCACATATCAACATTCACCTACCATATACCAACAATCTACCGCCGCTTACCATGCTTATAACACCCAACCAACATACTACCACTCACCACCAGCTCACCAAAACTACCGAAAACCTAGGCTGTATTTTGACCGCAGACCACCCAGACAATACACCCCAATTTCTGAACCCATATACTAACTATACGAATACTGAAGGCTGCCGGTTAGGTCACTCCCATTCTCGATGTTGCTATGGAAAACTCCTCCAGTGGATTAATCCAAACAATACATGTGCCTATCACTCAGGCATGAAGGGTCATACTATTGTTGAATGTCTCACTTTGAAGGATAAGATCTAGACATTAATTGATACCAAATTCATACAAGAAAAGGAGGCTGCACCCAATGTCCGTAACAATCCTCTCCCGGATCCCTGGGCTGAAGGGGTAAACGTGATAGAGACCGATGAAGAATAAGACTCGGAAGGGTGAATTTGACTCATTCGAGAAGGGGATAATCCTAAAACATCTCCAGTCACCCTCACACCCATCATGGTACAAACTCAGGCACCGATTGAGGTTGAGGTAGCCGCACCAACTCTGTTTGAGGTTGAAATGATAACACCCTACATCGTGATGATAGCACCTACGCCGTCTTTTAAGTCTAATGCTATACCTTGAGACTATGTTGCATAAGAAAGAAGGAAAGGAAAGGCAAAAATGGAAGAATCAGATGCAGCGCAAGGCATGACCAAAACTGGTAGGGTTATACACCCGAGCATTTGGGAGGAACAAGAAAATAAGTCACTTCTAATCTGCCTGTTATTGAGAGTGGCCAAGATGATCTTTGGAGAAAGGTGCAGGCGAGGGAATATTCTGTGGTTGATCGTCTAAACAAAACCCCTGCTCAAATATCCATTTTATCACTGATGTAGAAGTCTGAGGTGCATATGAATGCCTTGATGAAGGTATTAAATGCAGCCCATGTATCCAATAACATCACTAGTGGAGATATCGCCAATATGGTAGGGCAAGTGTTGGAAATCCACAAGATCACTTTTCATGAAGACGAGTTATCGTCGAAAGGATTGAGTCACAACAGGGCACTGCATATCACGGTGCAGTATGAGGCCAAATTCATCGCCATAGTCTTGATAGATGGGGGTTCGAGTCTCAATATTTGTCCATTAACTACTTTGAAAAGGTTGGGTAAAGGTCTACACGAGATACGAGTAGGGAGTATGAATGTGAAAGCATTTGATGGGTCCCAAAGGGCCACAATTGGGGAGACCAACCTCAGCCTACAGATAGGCCCGACCTGGTTTGATATTGAGTTTTAAGTGTTAGATATATCCGCTACATACAATCTGTTATTGGGACGACCTTGCATACATGTCGGTGGGGCCGTAGCTTCTACTCTACATCAGGCCGTGAAGTTCAAATGGAACTATCAGGAAGTAATTATCCACGGGGACATAAGTAATCCCATTTACACCAATCAAACAATTCCAGTTGTTGAGAATAGAAGGAAGTTGGGTGGAGAAACATACCATCGCATCGAGTGTGTTAACGCAATTGAGAAAGATAAAATGGTGGAGTAGTAAGATAGAAAACATATTAGCATGGGTAGGGTATGAACCTCGTAAGGGTCTTGAAAAGAATCTCCAGGGTATCACCAAACCAATACAGCTAAAGCGTCACGACACAACTTTTGGGATCGGGTATTAATACACCTGGCACGAGTATCAGAACTGGTCGCCTTCATGGCGTGGTCCTTATTACCCTCTAGAGCTACCAATACCACATTTGAGCTAGTCATTTCATCAAGCTAACGTGATGTGGGGGTCCGAAGAAGATGAAGTTCTAGTCGGCATAAGGAATCTGTTCCTAGATGATGAAGACATGGATTGCAGTGTGATAGTTGAGGAGGAGAAGGAGTAGGAATGCCTTATTATTCAGACAATGAAAAGGGGGTTGTTCTCAAGAATTGGTCTGCTGCTCCATCAAGGGCCCATTAAGTTCCTGTATAGCTTGGACATTAACATCATTTATTTTTTTAAAGCAATTTTATAGGCATTTAAGACATTTTCAGTAATTTGTTTTTAAACGTTTCGTTTTGAATAATGTCTCAAATAATTGAACTGCATTTGTTTGACGTTTTTAATATTTATCAATGGATTGTTGTTTTAGTATTTATTATTATCCTTTACATTTTCTCTCTACAATGTTATTATTACTTATCCTGATGAGCCTACGACTATGACATGTAATGAGACAACACAGCATAAGGATAGTGATTCAGAGGATCTAGAAGAGGATATAATACCCGAGGAAATTGTTAGAGAAGTAGAAAATTTTGAAAACAAGACTAAGTCCAATTTGGATGAGACTGAAATGGTTAATTTGGGAGACTCTGAAACAGTCAAGGAAACTCGTGTAAACATTAACCTATCGTTGTCAGAGAAAGAAGAATATATCTGGTTCTTGAAGGAATATGAGGATATGTTTTCATGGTCCTATGGTGATATGGCCGGTTTGAGCACGTCCATAGTGGCTCATAAGTTATCAACCAACCCTATGTGTCCGCTTGTAAAGCAAAAGCTCATAAAGTTCAAGATATGAGTTTGAAAATAAAAGAGGAAGTCACCAAGAAGATCAAAACTAAGGTTCTCAGGGTGGTTGAATATCCAACTTGGTTGGCTAACATCGTGCCAGTTCTGAAGAAGGATGGGAAAGTCATAGTATGTGTCGACTATCGGGATTTAAACATAGAAAGTCCCAAAGATGATTTCCTGTTACCCAATATACATATGCTGATCGACAATTGTGCCAAGCATGAACTCCAGTCCTTTATGGATTTCTTCGCGGGATATCATCAGATCTGGATGGATGAAGAGGATGCCGAAATGACAGCCTTCATTACACCATGGGGAGTGTATTGCTACAAAATTATGTCGTTTGGCCTAAAGAATGCTGGAGCCACTTACATGAGAGCCATGACAACTATTTTCCGTGACATGATACACAAGGAGATAGAGGTGTACATGGACGCTCATCATTAAATCTAAGAAGGGTACATATCACATAGAAGATTTGAAGAAATTCTTTGAACGACTTCGAAGGTACAGTCTGAAACTGAATCCCGCAAAATGTGCCTTTGGAGTCCCTGTTGGAAAGTTGTTAGGGTTCATCGTCAGCCACCGAGGAATTGAGCTAGACCCATCAAAGGTCAAGGTTATCCAAGACTTTCCACCTCCAAAGAACAAGAAAGATGTGATGAGTTTCTTAGGGAGTCTCGATTACATCATCCATTTCCTAGCATAATCAACTGTGATCTGTGAACCAATTTTCAAAATGTTGAATAAAGACGCTGCAACAAGTTGGACTGAAGAATTTCAGAAAGCCTTTGACATGATCAAAGAATATTTTTCCACGCCACCAGTTTTGGTCCCACCGGAACCTGGGAGACCTCTGCTACTCTATTTATCTGTATTAGAGGGGGCTTTTGGTTGTGTCTTGGGACAACACGATGAGACAGGAAGAAAGGAGAAGGCCATATATTATCTAAGTAAGAAGTTCACACCCTACGAAGCGTGGTATTCTTTGTTGGAACACACCTGCTATGCTCTGACATGGATAACTCAAAAGTTGAGGCACTACTTCTGTGCCTACATGACATATCTCATATCAAGGATGGATTCGCTAAAATGCATCTTCCAAAAACCCATGCCTACGAGGAAGTTGGCAAAATGGCAGATACTACTAAGTGAGTTCGACATCATCTATGTAACCCAAAAAGTGGTCAAAAGACAAAAATTGGCGGATCATCTGGCAGAAAATCCTAAAGAAGGAGAATACAAACCACTGAAAATGTATTTTCCCGATGAAGAGGTATCATTCATAGGAGAAGATATCACCAAAACCTACGATGGTTGGAGAATGTTCTTTGATGGGGATGCAAATTTCAAAGGAGTGGGTATTGGAGCAATTTTGGTATCAGAGACAGGTCAACACTATCCAGTATCCGCAAAGCTCAGATTTCCATGTACTAACAATATGGCAGAATACGAGGCTTGCATCTTGGGACTCAAGTTGGCCATTGACATGAACATTCAAGAATTGTTGGTAATTGGTTATTCAGACCTTTTGGGGTATCAAGTTTTAAGAGAATGGGCTACAAAGAATACCAAATTATTGTTGTATCTATACTATGTACAAGAATTGATGAAGAGATTCACAAAGGTAGAGTTCAAACATGTTCGTAGAATTCGAAATGAGTTCCCAGATACATTGGCCACTCTATCTTCCATGATACAACATCCAGACAAGAATTTCATCGATTTTATCCTAGTAGGGATTCATAATCAGCTAGCTTGTTGTGCTCACATTGACGAAGAAACCGATAGAAACCCATGGTTCCATGACATCAAAGAATATTTGGCAAAAGAAGAATATCTGGAGCACGCAAGTCATACTCAGAAACGTACACTCCGAAGATTATCCAACCACTTATTCCAAAGCGGAGGAATACTGTACAGAAGGACTCCGGATCTGGGGTTATTACGGTGTGTCGATGCCAAGGGAGCATCCAAATTGCTCAAAGAGATACATGTTAGAACTTGCGGACCCCACATGAATGGCTTTCTCTTAGCTAAGAAGATATTAAGATCATGATATTTTTGGATGACTATGGAAACAGATTGCATCGGGTATGTCCAAAAATGCCTTTAATTCCCAGTACATGCTGATATGATACGAGTGCCACCCAATGAACTCAATGCAACAAGTTCACCTTCGCCTTTCTCCGCCTGGGGATGGATGTCATTGTTCCAATCAAACCTGTCGCATCAAATGGGCACACGTTCATTCTAGTGGCCATAGACTATTTCACAAAATGGGTTGAAGCTGCATCTTACAAGGTTGTAACTAAGAAAGTCGTCGCAAATTTTGTTTGGGATCGTATTGTTTGTCGATTCGGGGTGCCGGAATCAATCATCACCAACAATGACGCCAACCTTAACAGTGATATGATGGGATCCATGTGTGAAACCTTCAAGATCAAACATAATAATTCCACAACATACATGCCTCAAATGAATGGGGTTGTGGAAGTCGCTAACAAGAACATCAAGAAGATACTGACGAAGATGGTAGATAATCCCAAACAATGGCACAAGAAATTACCATTTTCCTTTGATGTTTTATACTTCAATACCACACAAGAGGGGGGTGATTTGTGTGGTGTCCAATTTTTCGAGTGCTGTCTTACTAGAAGAACCTGGTTCTTTTTTGTATTTCAACTTCTACTTTTGCGGAATAATAAATGCAGTAAAGTAAAAACACAGAGATTTTTACGTGGAAAACATCTGGCTCAAAAGGTGAAAAAACCATGACCTACTCCTCAGTAGGATTTTCTCAAACTCTTCACTAAAACTCTGAGCCAAACAGGACTTACAAAATAAACTCTTTTGTAATCCTAGGTCTAACTCTAATCCCTTCGTAGTAACTAGCCTTTAGCTAATTTCTACAAGCTTCAAGTTAACTCTAACTTGAACAATGTGTACCTATTACAATTGCTTCTATGAAAGCTGGAAAGATACAATATTAAATCACCTACTACAACCAACTAGACTCAATGACAAACAGATGGAACTGGTTCTTCTAGTTGGTCTGTAGCCTTTGTATCGCACAGTAATTCTGCTTGCAAAATCTCTGGGAATTTTGCTTTCAGATCTTGATTCACTTCTGTACTTGTGCATTCTGAAATTCAAGAAGGAATACTTCAATTATTTATAGAGTCAGTCGTTGAGTTTTTCATTCAGTTCTGGTACAACTCTTCCTGGGTGAAAGAGTTCGTATTAAACTCAACTTCCTTCCTTTGTTACTTTCCTTGTTGATTTCAACATCATCTTCTTATCAATTTGCAACCTTTTTGCATTAGGAGACAATCTCTTGGTTCATTGATATTTCACAAACACATTTATCTCCTTTGCATATACGGTTCATGTGCCAACGCGTCAGGTCAAGTATGTCTGCTCTGATGGACCTGGTTCAACTGGTCAGACATTTGTCAATCTTCAAAACTATGCAGTGAATTGGGTCAACAAATTCCCCCATTTTGTTGATGACAAACTCTGTGCTTCTCCCTGTATACACTTCAAACACTTTGTATGTTTTTAAGCATTTATCATAGAGAAACCAGGTTCATTAGGTTATAAATATCACTTGACATATAAAAGCAAAAAGCAAGCACATGTCTTCCCCCTTTTGGCGTCATCAAAAAGTTTGCAAAATGATAAACTTACCAGAGGTTATTAACAATTACTCATGGCCAATTGAGGCAACTGCAGATGCAAAACATGATTAATCATCACAAGAAACCAATAAATGTAAGCTAAATAAGAAATTGAGACAAGTCAATAACAAAACATCAAAATTCATTGATTAAGAACGACACTCAACCACCATACAGTAAGAAAACAAAAACAAGCATAACCATGAGCAAAATAAATAAAAGAAAAACAACAGAAACAAGTCCCAAACTGGGCACTAAAGGGGGGTTTAGGTAGCTCTGGACAGCCTAAGGATGGGAAGGTGCAAAGGAGGTTGTGGTCTTGGTTTGTAGAAGAGAAAGCATCTATTGAAGAACACCCTCGTTCTTTTCCTTATCTTTTGCTAGTTCAGCCCTGAGAGCATCCCGCTCAGCTTCAACCTCAATCAAACGAGATTTCAAACGAAGGATCTCTATATCCTTTATCTCGCTTTCCTGCACCAAAGTTCTAACTTTGATGTTGACAGGCTACTCCCTAGATGAACTAGGTTCCTCTACAGGAACATTGACAGTATAATCACATGTCAGCAAATTATCCTTCCCAAAATAGTCCTTGACAGTAGCCATTTTAGCCTTCTTCACAGGAACATCAAAATGAGCAAGCACAACTGTCAGAATAAAGCCATATGGAATAGCATGTGCTTTTATTCCATTCACAACTCTGTCCAAGAGTTGGATGATGAAAGCTGGCCAATTTATCTGCTTTCCCCTATACAAACACTCCATCAAGGTCAGATCTATATAGTTGGCTATGTGCCTTCTTTCTTGTCTTGGCAGCAGGAACTTGATGACAAACTCGAAGAACAACTTGTGTTCAGGCTTCATTTCACTTTTGTATACTAGCCTGGGTTCAATCTCACTTTCATTGTCACTGAAGAATCTGGTAATGTTGATTGTTGAGGCCATCCCATCCAGACTAGGCCATCTTAGCCTAGTGTAATCTTTGTAGCCCTCAGCAGGAATATTCAGAATTACCCCCAGCTCGTTTGCATCAATGCAGACTTGAATTCCTTTGACTGTGGAAGTAACCTTGCCCTCCTTGACTACTGCAATACCCATGAACTCCACCAGTTCTTCTCTAGACAGCCTTCCTTCCATGTGAAGGACCATGTTCTTCCACCCCTGCACATCCAGTGTGTCCAGCAAGTATCGCATCCCGGGTTCCTCAAGATCCTTCAAAAACTTTCCCTTCAGAATTGTTCTTTTGACAAACAAGGTGATTCTGTCAGTCAACTCACCAACTTCCTCCTCATCTTCTCCACTCCACTCTTTATCATTATCTTTCTCAATGACCTTCACTTTTCTTGCCTTGGACCTGGTCCTTTTAACAGTGCTTGTAGGTGTGGCAGACACTGTAGCTGACTTCTTTGAAGAAGCCTTAGCCCTTTTTTATTTTGGTGCCTCAACCACAACCGGAGCAGTCTGCTCCTCATGATGGACCAGGTCCATCGTATCCTCTTCAACAACAACAGTCTCCACAGGCTCTCCTACTTTAGCCTTTCCCTTTGCAGCTTTCTTTTTCTTGCTCTCTAGCAGAGCCCTCTCAAACATTTCTTCTTCTTCTCTCACAGCACTACGTGTAGCACGCACCTTTGGTGCAGGAGCATCAGTAGATACAAAAACTTTCCTCTTCTTTGGAGGAACTGGGGTAGTAGCCTTCTTGGACTTCTGAGTCCTCCTTTTCTTGGGGTTATAGGTCTTCCCCAGTTTCTTTAGCTTGTCAGCCAATGTCTCGTCCCCTGATGAAACAGGTTCAAATGCTCCTTTCTGCAAGCTTTCTAAAGCTGCCACTGCTTCCTCAACTATACTTCCCCTTAAATCTGTGACATCTTCTCCAACCTTCTCATGAATGGGACCACAGATAGCCAATGTGGTACCATCCTCCCCAAATCCCCTTACAGAAGTTTCTTCACCCTCTCTCTCAAGAATTTTACCTTTTCCCAATTTTCTTTGCCTATTCGTCACTTCAACATCAACTACCAACCCAACCAAAACAAAATTGTTCTCAGCATTTACAGGTTCAGAAATAGCATCAAGATTACCTTGTGCAGAATTTGATCATCCTCGTTGGCTGATTTAAAAGATTCACTTGATGATTCAGAGTTTTTCAGCCTGCAGAATTTCCTCCAAGAATCTTGCACGGGATCTAGAAGCCACTGATTTTCTAGCAAGAACCTTTACACGACGACCATGGGGGGCTGGGTTAGGGTTAGGTGTGGGTTCATGAATAGGAGGGTTTTCAAGGGTTGAGGTTCTTTCTGGTGATTGAGAACTGTATACATATGGAGAATTTGAATCTGATTTATAAATCCCTCCATCATAATCACGATTTGGCGATGAAGTAGAAGAAGAAGTAGGTGGTGGTGAAGACATGATTATCAACGTTGTTAGGAAGAAAAGAAAATTTATCAAATTTCGTTTGAGAAGTGTGAGATGAACTTGGTTCTACGGTTACTTTATGAAGAAAAGAGTAATGATGACCCTTTTATAACATATGACTAGGGAGTTTTCAACATGCAGAGTATTTACTCAAGTGGAAGTCTAATCAATGCAGGACTGACATTGATTAGACAGTTACAAACCCCCTAAAAACTAGGCTAATTAAGTAGATATGGGACTTCTTGAAACTAGTTCAATTTTGGGTAAGTACGAAGTATTTGAATAAGAGCAAAATATATATAGAGTCATGCTTATGTATGACTGTAATCGATTTAATAAACGTATGGAGATGAGTACGTACCTTGACAGTCAGATGAACCAGCATGGATGAACCAGCATGGATGAACCAGGTTCATCTTGTTAAAATCTTTAATTTGCCTCAATTTACAAAGATAGAGAAACATCATTAGCACCAAGGAAATCATATTAATACATGGCAAGAGAGTATGGAAATAAAGACATGATACTGAGCAATGATTAGTCTGGTTAAGTACGTAAGTTAAGTTCTCTAGCCAATTTTTTTTTTTTTTCAAATATTGTTTTTCAATTAGGTGATCTTAATTATCCCTAATTCATGCTTGTTTCTCTCAAAATGCTCCCTACTCAGTGCGTTGGTGAAGATATCTGCAATTTGCTTGTCAGTAGCACAAAATTCAATTGAGATCATTCCCTTTTCATAGTTGTCCCTAAGGAAGTGGTGTCTAACATCTATGTGCTTAGTTCTCTTATGATTAACTGGGTTCTTGGTCATACTAATTACACTAGTGTTATCACAGAAAATAGGAATGCATCCCACATCTATACCAAAGTCCATGAGTTGTTTCTTAATCCACAGCAATTGAGCACAACATGAGGCTGCAACCACATATTCAGCCTCATCAGTAGACAGAGCTACTGAATTTTGTTTCTTGGTGGCCCAAGACACAAGGCAGGAGCCCAAAAAGTGAGCCATGCCTGAGGTACTTTTTCTGTCAATCAGGAAACCTGCATAATCAGCATCAGCATATCCTATATGGTCGAAATTACTACCTTTAGGATACCAAAGACACAAATCAGTGGTGCGTTTCAGATATCTCAAAATTCTTTTCACTGTAGTGAGGTTGGACTCCTTTGGATTTGCCTGAAACCTAGCACACAGTCCCATGCTGAACACAATATCAGGTCTGCTGGCCCCATAAGTGTAGCAAATTCCTTACTCAGTTTTTCAGTAGTTGCTCCAAATATAATATCAACCAAATATATTTGCACAACCAGGAGTTATTTACCATTTCCTTTAAGAACAAGGTGATGTCAATCTTACCTCGTTTGTACCCATGTTCTAAAAGGAATTTTGATAGTCACTCATACCATGCTCTAGGTGCTTGTTTGAGACCATAGAGAGCCTTGTCAAGTTTGTATACGTGGTCAGGTGACTCCTTGCTTTCAAAACCTGGAGGTTGTTTGACAAATACATCTTCCTTCAAATAGCCATTGAGAAAGGCACTCTTAACATCCATCTGATGGAGAGTGAATTCCATATGTGCAGCAAATGCTATAAGAAGTCTGATTGCCTCCAGTCTTGCCACAGGGGCAAAGGTCTCATCATAGTCAATTCCCTCTTCTTGACGGTACCCTTGAACAACCTGTTTGGCCTTGTTTCTTGTAACAGTTCCATCCTCATCGAGCTTGTTCCTGAAGACCCACTTTGTGCCAATCACTGATATGTCTAGTGGCCTGGGTACCAAGTGCCATACTTGACTTCTTTAAAACTGATTCAGCTCCTCTTTCATGGCAATTACCCAATCAGCATCTTGTAGGCCTTCACCAATGTTCTTTGGTTCGATTAAGGATAGGAAGGCATCAAACGCACACAGATTTTTCAAGGAGGCTCTTGTTTTGATTCCGGATGACAAATCTATTGTGATGTTCTCAAGAGGGTGAGAACTTTGATATCTGTGTGGTTTGAGCACCAATTGTTCACTTCTGGATGATTCTATGGTGTCTTGGTGTTGTGAAACAAGATCATGTCCAAGATTTATATGTTGAGTTCCCCCTATCATGTTTCTTGGGTTAGTTGGACCTGGTCCATCACCTGTTCCATCTTCCATGGCCGCTTTAATGTGTTCACTGATTTTCACCAGTCCAAGATCCTCATTTTCTGGTTCTTGTCTCTCAGAAAGAGTGTTAGTTTCATCAAAGACAACATGCACACTCTCTTCCACACACATAGTTCTTTTATTGTATACTTTATAGGCTTTTCTATGTGATGAATATCCCAAGAATACTCCCTCATCACTTCTGGGATCAAATTTACCTAGGGAATCTTTGCTATTATTGTGCACAAAGCATTTGCATCTAAAAGCCCTAAGATAGGATATGTTGGGCTTTCTCCCTTTAAGTAATTCATAAGGAGTCTTCTCTACCAGTGGCCTGGTCATACATTTATTGATTATATAGCAAGCAGTGTTTATTGCTTCTGCCCAGAAGTTGTATGGTAGTCTGCTAGAAAGAAGCATGGTTCTTGCCATGTCTTCAAGAGTTCTATTTTTTCTTTCCACAACTCCATTTTGTTGTGGGGTTCTAGGGGCAGAAAAGTTGTAATTGATACCATGTTCATCACAGAACTCAGCAAACTTTGCATTCTCAAATTCAGTACCATGGTCAGATCTTATTGATGCTAGTTGATGTCCTAACTAATTTTTAGTTTTCTTAACAAATGAGGTAAACATACCGAACGCTTCATCCTTAGATGTCAGAAATAAGGTCCAAGTGAACCTTGAATAATCATCAACTAGCACCATCACATATTTCTTACCACCTTTTCTCAGAGTTCTCATTGGACCACACAGATCCAAATGAACCAGTTCCAACGTCCTGGTGGTACTGATCATTTTCTTACTTTTGAATGAGGATCTTACCTACTTCCCCCTTNTAGTGTAGACAAGTCTATGACATAGATATTATTCATTCTCTTTTCCTGCAAAACAATTTTGTCAGTAAGCAAGTTAATCACAAAATATTTTGTGGAAGTGAAAGCAACCAGGTTACCTCTGTCACACAATTGTGACACACTAATTAGGCTATATTTCAAGGCATCTATCAAGTACACATGTTCGATGGAACGTGTTTCATTCTTACCTACTTTGCCAACCCCTATAATTTCACCTTTCTTTCCATTTCCAAAGGAGACATTTCCTTCTTTGAGATTTTCAAGTGAAAGGAACTGTTCCTTGTTCCCCGTCATATGCTTTGAGCAACCACTATCCAAAAACCAAATTTGGCTGCTTCCTGTCACTTGTACCTACAAAAAGGAAATCAGGGGTTAGTTTTAAGAACCCAAACTACTTTGGGTCCTTTTCTATGAGAGAATGGATGAATTAAAGTTTTTCCGGCCCAATTTGGTAGCCAATATTTCTTTTTAACAAACCTCTCATTTTTTCGACTGGTCTGCTCTCTTGCAGTGCACTCAATTTTGAAGTGACCCGTCTTACCACAGTGGGTGCATATTTTATTTTCAGGAAGAGTGAGATACTTGCTTTTGGAATCCCACTTGGGCAATTGACTCCCAAATCCAAGCCCTCTCTGGATGCTACTATGATTATCTTGAAGCCATGTCAAGGCATCAGAGGATTTATTCCATTTACAAGTTCTATCTAATTCATGTTTGACTTTCCCAAGCTCTTCTTTAAGTGATCTTATCTGTTCATCCTTGGCATACATTTTATCTTTTAGTTTTCCCAAATTTTCCTCTAACATGACATGAGAGTGATCAACAACCTTTTTACTGGATCCTAATCTCAGTTTTAAGTTCTCAGATTTTAGTTCTAGAATCTCAGTCTCAAGTGGATGAACCTGGTCCAACAAAACAGTGTTTTTCCTTTCAGATTCACTGACTCTGATTTCCAGGTTCATGCACTTTGCTTTTAGCATTGCACATTCTTTAAAGAGTTGATCCTTATCTTTGGTTGTTTCCTCAGAATAGTCTATGAAGAGTTTTTCCTTAGATAGGAACTTTATTTTGTTTTTAAGATAGGAGATACTTACCTCTGGTTCCTCATCAGATTCTCCAATTGCCATGAGCGCCTGATCTTCAGTCTCCCCATCTTCTGATTCCTCATCTGAACTTTCCCCCCAAGCAGCAACCATAGCCTTTGTTGTGGTTTTCTTGGGTTGGACCAGTTCCTTCTTCCTGCTCCTTCTTTCATATCTCTCATTTTTTCATTCTACTTCCCACTGAGGACAGTTTTTGATGAGATGGTCAGTCTTACCACAATTGTAGCATCCCTCGTTGGTTGGCCTTTCTGGAGCTTTTTCCTTTTTGTAGTTTCCTGCTCTAGAGATGCCCTTCTTCCTCATGAGAAAGTTTCTGAATTCTTTGGTAATCATGGCCATCTCATCTTCCTCCAGATCTGCTCCCTCAGTGATTCTCAGTGCTAGAATCCTCTCCTTCTTTGGACCATCCATCTTCATTGTCTGCCTTCTTAGTTCATAGGCAATAAGGTTTCCAATTAGCTTATCTAATATGAGGGTTGCCATATTTTTGGATTCCTGGATAGCAGTGATCTTGCTTTCCCGGGAAATTGGCAAAACCCTTGTCAGGATTGTTTCTACAAGAATTACTCTACCAAGAGACTTAAGTTCATTTGTCAAGGTTGTGAACCTTGTGTACATCTTTTGGATTGTCTCACCTTCTTTCATATTGAGAGTATAGTAGAGTACCTCTTGATCTTTTTACCTGAGGTGATCCTTCATGGGCTACTTGCAAGGTATGCCATATTTCTTTGGCAGTGGTGTAGCTTTGGATTCTGCTATACTCATCTGGACCTAGTCCACACACTATCCACTTTTTGGCCTTTGCATTCTTCTCCCATTTCTTTAGATCCTCAGCAGTGCAGCCAACTCTAGTCTTTGGTACATCTACACCTTCAACAGTTTTCTTCATGGTAGCTAGAGGACCATCACTAACTATGTCCCAGAGTTCATAGTCTTCTCCAATCAGGTGGTCCTTCATCCTATTCTTCCACCAGGAGTAATATTGGCCGTTGAAGAGTGGTGACCTTGCAGTTGATTGACCCTCCCCGTTTCCAGGTGGTGCACTCATTTTGATCTTTTCCAAGGTGTTAACCTTTTCAAGGATAACCTGCTCTGATACCAATTGATGTTTTACACTTCAATACCACACAAGAGGGGGGTGATTTGTGTGGTGTCTAATGTTTCGAGTGCTGTCTTACTAGAAGAATCTGGTTCTTTTTGGTGTTCCAACTTCTACTGTTGCGGAATAATAAATGCTGTAAAGTAAAAACGCAGAGATTTTTACGTGGAAAAACCTGGCTCAAAAGGTGAAAAACCCACGACCTACTCCTCAGTAGAATTTGCTCAAACTCTTCACTAAAACTCTTAGCCAAACAGGACTTACAAAATGAACTCTTTTGTAATCCTAGGACTAACTCTAATCCCTTCGTAGTAACTAGCCTCTAGCTAATTTCTACAAGCTTCAAGTTAACTCAAACTTGAATAATGTGTACCTATTACAATTGCTTCTATGAAAGCTGGAAAGATACAATATTAAATCACCTACTACAACCAACTAGACTCAACGACAAACAGATGGAGCTGGTTCTTCTAGCTGGTCTGTAGCCTTTGTATCGCACAGTAATTCTGCTTGCAAAATCTCTGGGAATTTTGCTTTCGGATCTTGATTCACTTCTGTACTTGTGCGTTCTGAAATTCAAGCAGGAATACTTCAATTATTTATAGAGTCAGTCATTGAGTTTGTCATTCAGTTCTGGTACAACTCTTCCTGGGTGAAAGAGTTCGTATTAAACTCAACTTCCTTCCTTTGTTACTTTCCTTGCTGATTTTAACTTCATCTTCTTATCAATTTGCAACCTTTTCGCATTAGGAGACAATCTCTTAGTTCATTGATATTTCACAAACACATTTATCTCCTTTGGATAAACGGTTCATGTGCCAACGCGTCAGGTCAAGTAGGTGTGCTCTGATGGACCTGGTTCAATTGGTCAGACATTTGTCAATCTTCAAAACTATGCAGTGACTTGGCTCAACAGCCTTACTGGGATATCGTACCACTGTTCTCATCAACTGGGGAAACTCCTTATTTACTGGTCTACGGTACTGAAGTCGTCATTCCCGCCGAAGTAGAGATCCCTTCTTTCATCAAATGCACACATATTTATTTTTTTCGAAAAATTTATTTTTATAAACAACTAGATGCTTCCCAAGGTAACTCAAACATGATCTCAAGGAAGGAGCAAAGACAAAGCGATAAGGAGAAAGCATAGACCAACCTCCCCCACAAAACTCACAATTTTTCTTTGGATGCAGGCACAGTAAGACAATAATATCTGCAGACACATCAGGTCACTACCTTCAAGATAGAAAATCATAAATCCTAAGCATCTCCAGCTAAGAAATACTCCGCTTTCTCACTATCACTCAACGTTTTCTTTGCATGAGTTTAAGCACTGCCTCTTCAATTGCATAAGGCTAAGCACTGCCTTTCCTCGAATCAAGACTAAGCAGTGTCTCCTATTTGCATGAGGTTAAGCATCGCCTCCCTAATTGCATAAGGCTAAGCACTGCCTTTCCTTGCATCGAGACTAAGCATTGTCTCCTATTTGCATGAGGCTAAGCATTGCCTCCCTAATTGCATAAGGCTAAGCACTGCCTTTCTTTGCCCGAGACTACACATTGTATCCTATTTGCATGAGGCTAAGACCTTCCTCCCTAATTGCATAAGGCTAAGCAATGACTTTCTTTGCATGAGACTAAGTATTGTCTTCTATTTGCATGAGTCTAAGCCCTGCCTCCTTAACTGCAAAAGGCTGAGCACTGCCTTTCTTTGAATGAGACTAAGCATTGTCTCCTATTTGCATGAGGCTAAGCATTACCTCCCTAATTGCATAAGGATAAGCAGTGCCTTTCCTTGCATCAAGACTCAGCAATGTCTCCTATTCTTGGATCGAGACTAAGCATTGTCTCCTCTTCTCGCATGGGGCTAATTGTTGCCTCCCTAATTGCATAAGGCTAAGAACTGCCTTTCCATGCATCGAGACTAAGTGTCGTTTCCTCTTCTTGCATGAGGCTAAGAATTGCCTCCTCAATTGCCTAACGCTAAACATTTCCTTGTCCTTGCATAAGACCAAATGATAATCTCCATTAAGCTATTTAAAACCTAGCACTATCTTCTATTCGCCTGAGACTAAGCATTACCTAAGATCTGTCTCGTTTTACTTCACATACGAGCGAGCATCATATATTTTCTTCTTATGGGCAGAAATATTGCCATTTTGTCTAAAGCCGTCATAGTATGAAGGCATCATCCTCATAGCTAGAAGACACCATTCCATGGCCTGAGGATCTCTCGAAAATGCATATCATTATTCAAAGACACCAAGGTTCAGAGGCACCATTTTCATGGCCCGAGGACATTATTTCATGGCCTGCGAATCCCTTACCACATGATTCATGGCCTAGGACGTCATGGTCTAAGGACATCATCCTCGCTGTCCAAAGACAATCTTCATGGTCCAAAAGGAATTTGCATAATGTTTAAATTCTCGCAATAATCCATATATACTTGTATGCATCGTGTTTTAAGTTTTGCAGGTAATCCAGGAAGTAACCATTCTCCTAACGGGAGAAATCTTTTCTCTGGTTTCCGTTCAAAGTTCACATCCTGCAATTATTTCAAACGCAACCAATCACCATCAGTTACCCACTTTTACTTGATAACCGCTCAGATACTCGTTCTGAGATACATCCGTAACGTTTCATATTCACACTCACGATTTCGTATAAACTCATTTGATATTGTCCTACCCAAAAGAACCCTTTCCAAAGCATACGACTGTTCTTATAATAACTCTATCGATTCAGCTCACCGTTGGATCCAGAACTACACTGCAACGACCCGGCCGGTCATTCCATAGAATTTGCATTTCTATTATTGTTTGTTCCTAATCATAGGTTGGTTATACTTTTTATGATGTGTTAGAGTCAGTTGGCTCAGGTTCAGAACGGGTGTAGTGAGAATGGAGGCACTTAGTCTCTAACAGTAGCTTTATAGTTGGAAAAGTCAACTAAGAGTTGACTTATTGGTAAACGACCTCGGAATGCGGATTTTATGGCTCGGATAGATTCTTTAGGTGATTTGGGAATTAGGAGTGTGCTCGAAATATTTTTGTGATGTCCGGTGTAGAATTAGGCTTGAATTGGCGAAAGTTAGTTTTTGGTGATTTTCGGTCGGCGGTGGAAAATAGGCTATCAGAGTCGGAATGGAATTCTGACAATTGGAACAGGCTCGTAATGTCATTTTGGATATGTGTGCAAAATTTCATATCAATCGAAGGTGGTTTGGATGGTTTCGGCATCGTTGGTGGAATTTAGGAATTTCAAAGTTCATAGGCTTGAATTTGATGTTATTTTGGTGTTTTGATGTTATTTTGTTTGTTCTAAGGGAGCAACTAAGTTTGAATGATCATTTAGGATGTGTTGGTATGTTTGGCTGGGGTCCCGAGGGGCTCGGAATTGATTTCGGATGGTTAACGGAGGTTTGGACTTAGAATTTTGTAGCAAAACTGCTGCTGGTGTCATTTTACTGGTGTGACTGCACCTGCGGATGGGGGGCCGCAGGTGAGGGCCCGCAGAAGCAGAAAGGACTCCACAGATATGGGATTCAGGCAGCTTAGTGAGGAGCCGCATATGCGGACGTGGGGCCGCACCTGCGGAGTCGTAGGTGCGAAACTTCGCCTTTAAATGATTTCTCGCAGGTGCGCACCTGTGACCGCAGGTGCGAGATTTTGGCCGCAGGTGCGAGAATTGTGATGACCCAAAATGTCATCCTAAGTAATTTTAGCTAAATTTTTGTTCTGAGGCCCCGAAAGCCTCCGTTAATCTCACCTCGATATGTGTGTGTAGCCCCGGCATGTAGCCGGGAAGCTTCTATGTGAAAATTTGATAAAAATGGAATTTTTGGAATAATTAAATGAATAAAGTTGACTTTGGCCAACATTTTTGGTAAACAGACCCGGACCCGTGATGTGACGGTCCCGGAGGGTCCGTAGGAAAATATGGGACTTGAACGTATGCCCGGAATCGAATTCCGAGACCCCAAGCCCGAGAAATGAATTTTTAAAGAAAATTATTTTCTGAAAATAATAAAGGTTTTTGAAAATGACCTTTGATGTGAAAACCGTGTTACCGTGCCCGTATTATGGTTTTGGAGCCCATAACAGGTTTAATATATGTTATGTGACTTATCTGTGAAATTTGGTGTAAAACGGACTTGAAATGACGTGTTTCGGATCAAAATTGGAAAAGTTAAGCTTTATGAAGTTTTATGAAAATTCTATGAGTTTTGAGGTTTAATTCCTTGCTTTTGATGATATTTTGGTGATTTAAAAGCTTGAATAAGTCCGTAGGATATTTTGGGAGTTGTGTGTGTTTTTGGTTTTGAGACCCGAGGGCTCGGGTGAGTTTCGGGTAGCTAGCGGGGGTTGAAATGCATTAAAAATATGGTTTTTTTCTCAACTTGTTGATGTCCAGGTACTTACTCTATGCGAACGCACCCAAGGGGATGCGAACACATAGAGTAAAATTGGGGTCTGGGGGAGCTGGGTAATTTGTGCTATGCGAACGCATCCAGTGTGGTGCGAACGCGGAGGGAAGTAGGGTCAGAGCTGTGCGAACGCACTCTAGCAGGTGCGAACGCAGAGGGTAGCTTAGGCGGGGCAGTGCGAACGCGGGCAGGGGTGCGTCTGCACTGGGTAAGGTAGGTCCGGGGTGGGGGAGTGGTATTTGACCTGTGCGAATGCAGCTATTGACCTGCGGACGCATAGGTCTGTTTGGTCAAACCTGTGCGAACGCGGTCAACAGGCTGCGAACGCATAGAGTTATTTTTTGCAATGATTTTATTAACTCCAAAACAGACCCATTACGGGATTTCACCCTTTTCTCACTTCCTCCTTCTTCCCCAAACCTCCATAGACGAAATTCAAGCCCTCCAACCTCCATAGCTCCATAGGTAAGTGTTCTTAACATCATTTTCTCTTACTTTCATCAACTAATCACTAGAATCTAGGCCTAAAAATATGAAAACAAGGTAGAAATTAGGGGTTTTGGGTAGAGTTAGGTTTTTGGGAATTTTGGGTAATTCAACCCCAATTTGGGGTCGGATTTCAAAACAAATCATATATTTGAACTCGTGGGGTTATGGGTGATCGGGTTTTGGTCCGAGCCTCGTGTTTGGACCAAGCGGGTCCGGGGTCGAATTTTGGTAATTTTGGAAAAATGATAGGAATTGAATATCTAGGCTATGAGAATGTATTATTGAGTCTTTATTGATATTATTGAATTAATTATCCCTAGATATCATTGTTTCGAAGTTGGATTATAAAGGAAAGACAGTCTTATTATAAAGGAAAGACAGTCTTAGAGGGTTGATTGCTATACTTTGGACCCGAGGTAAGTGTCTTGCCTAACTTTGGTGAGGGAATAGGTATTATTTGCTATGTGCTAAGTGATTATCATGTTCATTGCATAGGTGAGGTGATGAGTACCTATGCAATGTGTGTCAAGCATGCCCGTGAGTCAATTTTGATAGAAATTTTAGTATTTCTTCCTTGTTTAACATATTATGAGATTGTCTCTGCTTGGTAATTTATTCTAGTTGACAGTATTGGTTGTTGAGCTTAAGAAGTGTTTATACGATTGATAATCCAAGTGTAGAGTATACTATTGAGGTGATTGGTTATAGTTGAGACCCTTGCCGGGCATTTATTGAGTTATTAATTGATGTTATCTCCTTGCCGGGTGATTTGAACTGTATATTTCCACTATGTTGTACTCCTTGCCATTATATCTGTAATTGTTTGGTGAGGAAGAGTGTAAAGCACGAAGCGTGATGTCGTCCCATGACATTGATTACATTGCATAGTGAGGAATAGTGTAAGCACGAAGGGTGATGCCGTGCCATGATATTTGATTACAATGCATAGTGAGGAAGAGTGTAAAGCACGAAGGGTGATGTCGTGCCATGATTCACATTGATTATAAGCACGAAGGTTAATGTCGTGCCATGATTCATATTGATTATAAGCATGAAGGTTAGTGTCATGCCATGTTTTACATTGATTATAAGCACGAAGGTTAATGCCGTGCAATGATTTAAATTGCCTTACATTGTGCATTGCATTGTGAGGAAGTGAGTAAAAGCACAAAGGGTGATGCCGTGCTATGATTTATACTATTACACATTGTACATCGCATTGTGAGGAAGAGAGTAAAAGCACGAAGGGTGATGTCGTGCCATTATTTATATTTCCGGTATTTGTACTTGTTTCGTTAGCTATTGTGTTAAAGTGCCTCCCTTATTTACTTCTATATGTCAGTTTAACTGCTTCATATCACTTGTTCCCCTTTTTCTGCTCCCGTATCCCTTACTTGTCTGCTTATCTTTTGCCTTGTATTATCCTTGTTACTTGCTATAGAATAGGACAGGTTATCATTATTGTCAAGTCTAGACTCGTCACTACTTCGGCCGAGGTTGGGCTCGGCACTTACTCAGTACATGGGATCGGTTGTACTGATGCTACACTGCACTTCTTAATGTTGTGCAGACCCCGCATCTCGACCCAGTGGACCGCGTTGAGGAAGTCACCTTCAGTCCACTCAGAGCTTCAAGGTATACCCACTGGCGTTCGTGGGCCTTGGTGTCTCTCCTGCCTTTGGATTCTTTATTGTCTCATCTTTTTCCCAGTTTCAAGACAATGATGTATTTTCTTTTCAGACTATGTATTTAGCACTCTGTTTAGACAGTTTGTGAGTTGTGACACCCCGGTTTTGGGGATGCGACGTTATGTATTTTATTATTTCACTTTGCATTTTGAATTTCTATTACATTTCCGCTGTTAAGGATTTCAAGGTGTTTTGTTATTCTGTTCAGTTTTGAAAGGTATTAACTCTACTACCGTAAACTTGGGTTGAAATTGTTAGGATTACTTGTGCATGTTGGCTGGTCTAGCGGGTTCAACGTTAGACGCAGTCACGGCCTGAAGGTTGGGATTTCGGGTCGTGACAAGTTGGTATCAGAGCTCTAGGTTGCTTAGGTCTCACAACTTACGGACAACTTGGTAGAGTCTGAGGGATCGGTACGGAGACGTCTGTATTTATCCCCCAGAGGCTGCAAAGTTAGGATAACTCCACATTTTTTCATTCTCTATCATGCGATACATTCTGAGTACTGATTGAGTTTCCATTCTACTCTCTCGCAGATGGCGAGGATGCGTGCTTCCCTTGGTTCTGCTCAGCATTCTGACACTCCTGCTACAGCTCCAACGAGGGGTCAAGGTTGAGGACGAGGCCGAGCCCGGGCTCAGCCTAGAGCAGCGGCACCGGTGGAGGACCCTCAGGTCGAGTCTGACGAGGAGGTCCCAGTTCCGGCAGACCCAGTTGGACCAGCACAGGTCCCAGAGGGGTTCATTGCTACCCTAGTGCTTCAGGACGCTCTAGTCCGCTTGGTAGGACTTATGGAGTGTGTGGCTCAGACCGGTCTTCTTCCTACTGCACCAACTGGATCTTAGGCTGGGGGAGGGACCCAGACTCCTGGTATTCATACCCCAGAGCAGGTTGCCACCCAGTTTTAGACTCCAGCACCTCAGACAGTTGGAGTAGCTCAGCCGGGTATTGTGGCACCAACAGCCGAGGGTGCAGCTATGTCAGCAGATGCTCTATGGAGACTGGACATATTCACCAAGTTATTCACTACTACTTTTACTGGTGCACCGTCAGAGGATCCACAGGATTACTTGGACAGCTGTCATGAGGTTCTTCGGAACATGGGTATAGTGGAGTCCAATGGAGTTGACTTCGCTACTTTTTGACTATCTGGCGCAGCCAAGACTTGGTGGAGGGACTACTTCTTAGCCAGACCAGCTGGGTCTGCATCTTTGACTTGGGCTCAATTGACAGAGGTATTTTTGGGGAAGTTCCTTCCCATTATTCAGCGAGAGGATCTTAGGAGGCAGTTTGAGCGCCTCCAGTATGGATCTATGTCTGTTACTCAGTACGAGGCCAGGTTCATCGCTTTAGCCAGGCATGCACTGATGATACTCCCCACTGATCGGGAGAGAATTCGGAGGTTCATTGAGGGATTATCCCAGCCTATACGACTCCAGATGGCCAGGGAGTCGAGTACTGATATTTCATTCCAGGATGCGGCCGATGTGGCAAGGAGGATTGAGATGATTTTTTCACAGGGAGGTGGTTAGGGGGCTGACAAGAGGCCCCGTCATTTTGGTAGATTCAGTGGAGCCTCATCTGGAGGCCGGGATTCTTTCAGTAGGGTTCATCGACCCCGACTTTTTCAGTCAGCACTTCAGGTATCTCCCCGTGCACCGCCAGCTCATGCTAGTGCACCACCAGCATCTATCAGTGCTCAGCCACTTCATAGTTACCAGGGTGGTTATCAGGGTTGTCAGGGCCAGTTCCCGAGTCATCAGCCACAACAGCAGAGATCTTGTTATAGTTGTGGTAGCCCGGGGCACATTGCTAGATATTGCCCCCGAGCTTCGAGTGGACCCCAGTATCAAGGTTCCCGTGCCTTGGTTCCCGCAGTAGGTGCACCCTTACCCCCTCAGACAGCTAGGGGTGGTGGTCGAGGTGCCAGAGGTGGTGGTCCAGTTCATAGAGGTGGAGCACAGGCCACGAGGGGTAGAGGCCAGGTTGCAGCTGGTAGACCCAGGGATGTTCAGATTGGAGGGGCTCAGCCCCGGTGTTATGCTTTTCCTGCTCGTCCTGATGCTGAGGCTTTTGATGCAGTTATTAGAGGTACGATTTCAGTTTGCAGCCGAGAGGCTTCGATGTTATTTGATTCGGGTTCTACATTCTCCTATGTGTCTTCATATTTTGCCCCTTATCTGAGTATGCCCCATGATTCATTGAGTACTGTTGTGCATGTGTCTACACCGGTGGGTGATTCTATAGTGGCAGATCGAGTCTACCGTGCTTGCGTAGTAGTTATTGGTGGTCTGGAGACTCAGGTTGATCTTTTGCTTCTCGATATGGTTGACTTTGGTGTTATATTTGGCATGGACTGGTTATCCCCCTATTATGTTATTCTGGACTGTCATGCCAAGACAGTGACCTTAGCCTTACCAGGAGTACCTCGTTTAGAGTGGAGATGGACTCCTAGTCATTCTTCAGGTAGGGTTATTTCTTATATGAAGGCTCGGTGCATGGTCGAGAAGAGTTGTTTGGCTTATTTGGCCTATGTTCGTGATTCTAGTGCTGAGGTTCCTTCTGTAGAGTTCGTGCCCGTGGTTCATGAGTTTCCAGAGGTATTCCCTGCTGACCTGCTGGGTATGCCACCCGACAGGGATATTGACTTTTGTATCGAGTTAGCTGAGGGCACTCAGCCCATTTCTATTCCCCCTTATCGTATGGCTCCCCCAGAGTTGAAGGAATTAAAGGAACAATTACAGGATTTGTTGGATAAAGGCTTCATCAGGCCTAGTGTTTCTCCTTGGGGTGCTCCAGTAATGTTCGTGAAGAAGAAAGATGGCTCAATGAGGATGTGTATTGGCTACCGTAGTTGAATAAGGTTACTATCAAGAACAAGTATCCTTTGCCGAGGATCGATGACTTATTTGATCAGCTTCAGGGTGCTACGATATTCTCTAAGATAGACTTGAGATCTTGTTATCATTAGCTGAGGATCAGGGCGTCCAATGTGCCTAAGACAACTTTTCGCACTCGTTATGGTCACTATGAGTTCTTGGTGATGTCGTATGGGTTGACTAATGCCCCCGCTGCTTTTATGGAATTGATGAATCGGGTATTCAGGCCTTATTTGGACTCATTTGTGATCGTGTTTATAGATGATATCTTGATATATTCTCGTAGTCGAGAGGAGCATGAGCAGCATCTTCGGATTATTCTCTAGACTCTGAGGGATAGACAGTTGTATGCCAAGTTTTCTAAGTGTGAGTTCTGGTTGAGTTCCGTGGCATTCTTGGGCCACGTTGTATCGGCAGAGGGCATTCAGGTGGATTCGAAGAAAGTTTCAGCGGTTAGAGATTGGCCTAGGCCCACTTCAGCCACAGAGATTCGGAGTTTCTTACCTAGCATGCTATTATCGCCGGTTCGTTGAGAGGTTTTCATCTATAGCAACCTCTATGACAAGGTTGACGCATAAGAGTGTTCAGTTCAGATGGTCTGAGAAGTGTGAGGCGAACTTTCAGAGGCTCAAGTCAGTATTGACCAGAGCACCAGTGTTGGTATTGCCCACAGGTTCAGGTTCGTATACTGTGTATTGTGATGCTTCACGGGTTGGACTTGGTGCGGTATTGATGCAGGAGGGAAATGTTATAGCCTATGCTTCACGTCAGTTGAAGATTCATGAGAAGAACTACCCAGTCAATGATTTGGAGCTTGCAGCTATTGTTCATGCCTTGAAGATTTGGAGGCACTATTTGTATGGGGTACCGTGTGAGGTATTCACCGATCACAAGAGTTTGCAATACCTGTTTAAGAAAAAGGAGTTGAACATGAGGCAGAGGAGGTGGTTAGAGTTGCTGAAGGATTATGATATTACTATTCTCTATCACCCCGGAAAGGCCAATGTGGGGGCCGATGCTTTGAGCCGGAAGTCAGTCAGTATGGGTAGCTCTGCCTATTTATCAGTTGGAGAATGACCTTTGGCTTTGGATGTTCAGGCGTTAGCCAATCGATTTGTAAGATTAGAGGTTTCTGAGACTGGCAGTGTGTTGGCCCATACCGTCGCTCGTTCTTCATTGTATGATCGTATTCGCGCCAGGCAGTATAATGATCATCATTTGTGTGCTCTTAGAGATGCGGTTCGGCACGGACGTGCCAAGCAGGTCACAGTCGATGCTGAGGAAGTTTTGAGATTGCAGGGTCGTATTTGTGTACCCGATGTTGATGGCATTCGTGAGTTGATATTGCAGGAGGCCCATAGTTCCCGGTATTCCATTCATTCGGGCGTCGCGAAGATGTGCCAGGACTTGCGGCAACATTATTGGTGGCGTAGAATGAAGAAGGATATTGTGGCTTATGTAGCTTGGTGCTTGAATTGTCAGCAGGTTAAGTATGAGCACCAGAGACCCGGTGGTTTGATGCAGCAGATTCAGCTTCCCGAGTGGAAGTGGGAGCGTATCA
>MDKH01096083.1:0-40121 GCA_005239495.1 Nicotiana undulata
TTATATGATTCATTGTGACGCCATATGTACTATGAAAGTATGTTTTGCATAGTGTTATTTCATCTGAGGCTTTATGTAAAAAGTGTTGAATGGCAATGAATTTGTTATGGAAAGTAAGTATTGTAAGATATGGGATCGGGCCGTATGCCACGACAGTGTTGAAAAGTAATTGAGTATATGTGGGATCGGGCAGTACGCCACGGCAGTGTTGAAAAGTAATTGAATATATATGGGATCGGGCCGTACGCCACGGCAGTGTTGAAAAGTAATTGAATATATATGGGATCAGACCGTACGCCACGGCAGTGTTGAAAAAGTAATTGAATATATGTGGGATCGGGCCATACGCCACGGCAGTGTTGAAAGGTAATTATGATAAATATATGGGATCCGGCCGTACGCCACGACAGAGTTGAGAAATTATGAAGTATATGGGATCGGGTTGTACGCCACAGAAAGTTTAGAAGGTACCATATGGGAGCGAGCCGTACGCCACGGCGGATTTAAGAACTTATGATTATTGTTTCGTTCGGTGGTCTTACCCTTGAAAGTGCTTTATTATTTAGTTCCGCAATTGTTTGGATTTCTGCTTTTGATATATATACTTGGTTCTTATTTCCCTGACATGCCTACTATATTTCATTATATCCTATCCTATGTTATTACTGCTGGACCTTAGTGAGTATCGAGTCGACCTCTCGTCACTACTTCTTCGAGTTTAGGCGGGATACTCACTGGGTACATATTTATTTAATATGTACTCATGCTGCACTTTCGTTTCTTTTTGTACTTGACTGTACAGGTCCGGAGGCTGGTATGTCTGATTATCAGGTCGGTGCTAGATATTGATAGCGTGGTCATACTTCATGGTGAGCTACTTTCCTGGCGACTTCCTAGCAGCACCCTGGAGTTCTTTTGTTATATTCTCTGTCCATTTCATTCAGATTGAGACCCTTTGTACATTGTAGTCATTGTATATTCAGTAGTGGCCCGTGGCACTCGTGACACTAGTTCCTGGCACACACGTGGTGTATATTTTGGGTGGTTGGTTGTACATATGTTATGCGACATGCCTATTGGTTGATTTCCGCACTTGTAGTTTTATTTCACATTACCGCCATTATCATGTTTATATCTATTTAAAATTGGTTAAAAGATGAAATTTGCGTAACGGGGAATGGTAACACTTAGTGTTTCTATATTGGCTGGCCTAACCTCGCCGTTGGGTGCCATCGCGACCTGAATCGAGATTTGGGTCATGACAGTTATACACGAAGGTGAGGAGGTAAACAGAGTAATCTACAAAAGAACCACAAAGTTCACAATTATGCATGGGAAACGGATTCGTGAAGACTTGAAAGCAGACAATATATCATCCGACGACGTAGACATCAACGGATTAGTTCTCCCAAACAATGACGCAATGGTAATATCCTTACTTATACATGACACTAACGTAAAAAGAGTGTTGATTGATCCAGGTAGCTCAGTTAACATTTCCTATCAAGATTTGTGGAAGAAATGCTAATGGAGGATCAAGTAATCCCAAAAGCACGAGCCTTATCTAGGTTTGACAACTCTACGGTCATAACAAAGGGGGAAATTGAGCTTAGAACTTATGCAGAGGGAGTAATAAAAACTACTAGGTTCCAAGTCATTGATACTGACATGGCCGATAACGTAATCATGGGAAGACCATGGATACATGACATGAAGGCAGTACCCTCTACCTTGCATCAGGTAATTCAATTCCCTTTTGAATGGGGAATTCAACAGATTCGAGGCGATCAACAAACCTCAAGGAATATAAATTCCGTGGTACACTATAACAAAAAAAAAAAAGCGGAAGAATCAAAAGGTACGAAAACAACTGTTGCTCAAACAGGTACGGAAAAAACTGATGCTCAAACAGGTACAGAAGAAATTATTGCCCAAGCAGGTATGGAAGAAATTATTATTCAAACAGGGAAAAATAGTCACGAGAAGGTGAACCAAGTCACCACGGGATATGTATCAAACCATGCGGACGTGGATTCCAGACCTGGTGTCATTCAGGAACCAGAAGAAGACGAACACATCAAAACAACCACGGAAGAGCTCGAAGCTATTCCACTATTCGAACAGAAGCCTGAACAAAAAGTTCACACAGGCACGAGTCTAAGCCCCAGTAGAAGAGGTAAGTTAATTAATTATTTAAAAATTAACGCGGATTGATTTGCATAGTCCCATTTAGACATGGCAGGTATCCCACCAGAAGTGATGACTCATAAATTAAATGAAGATCCATCCTTCGTGCCTGTCAAGCAAAAGAAAAGAAAACAGGGACCATTCAAGAACCAGGTGATTGACGAAGAGGTACAAAAACCCTTGAAAATTGGTTCAATACATCAGGTAAAGTACCCTAATTGCTTAGCCAATACTGTAGTAGTGCCCAAAAAGAATGGTAAATGGAGAGTATGCCCTAAAGATTCATTTCCATTGCTACACATAGATCAAATGATTGATGCCACTGCAGGTCATGAATTGTTAAGCTTTCTAGATGCATACTCTGGTTATAATCAGATCAAAATGGATCCCTCAGACGAGGAAAAAAATTCCTTTATTACAAACATGGGGACTTATTGCTACAAAGTCATGCCTTTTGGCCTGAAAAATGCTGGAGCCACATATCAAAGGCTTGTCACCAAGATGTTCCAGGAACATCTGGGAAAAATGATGGAGGTTTACATCGATGACATGCTGGTGAAATCAACACAAGCGGAAGATCATTTCCAGCATCTTTCAATTACCTTCGAAATTTTAAGCAGGTATAATATGAAACTGAATCCAGAAAAATGCGCCTTTGGCGTAGAATCAGGTAAGTTTTTGGGTTTCCTTGTGTCAAATAGAGGAATAGAAGTAAATCATGTTCGAATTAAAGCTATCGAGGAAATACCCAATATAATTACAAGCAAAAAAGAAGTTCAAAGACTAACCGACAGAATTGCAGCCCTTAGAAGATTTATTTCCAAGTCTTCGGAGAAGAGTTTTAAATTCTTTTCAGTTCTTAAAAAGCAGAATCAATTCAAATGGACCGAGGAATGTCAACATGCTCTCAAAGATCTGAAGGCCTATCTATCAAAACCCCGTTGCTATCAAAGCCAAAAGAGGGGGAAAAGATGTATGTCTATCTTGCCGTCGCAGAAATTGTCGTAAGTGAAGTACTGGTAAGGGAAGACAAAGGTAAACAATCTCCAATTTATTATGTAAGCAAGTCTTTATTAGATGCTGAAACTAGATACCCACATCTGGAAAAACATGCCTTAGCTCTAATAATGGCAGCTAGAAAGTTAAGACCATGTTTTCAATGTCATCCAATCACTGTTGTAACCTCATACCCATTGAGAGATATTCTGCATAACAATAATTATTGGAAAGATTAGTTAAATGGGCTATAGAATTAAGCGAGCATGACATAATATATCAGCCTAGGACTGCAATAAAGTCTTAAATTCTGGTTGATTTCGTCGTTGATTTCAATAATAATATAATTCCTGATGTAGAAAAAGAGTTACAATTCTTTAACGAGACTAATCCAGGTATATGGACCCTATTTACTGACGGCTCTTCTGATATAAAAGGAGTCGGCTTAGGCATAGTCTTAATATCACCTACGGGTGAAAAGACACGGCAAGCTATTAAATGTTATCCTATAACTAATAATGAAGCGGAGTACGAAAATGTCATTGCAGGAATTAAACTGGCACGAGAACTCTCAATCGAGCAGATCGTGATAAGAAGCGATTCTCAACTAGTAGTAAACTAGATGTAGGGGACTTATATTGCTAGAGAGACTCGGATGCAACAATATTTAGAAAAGACACGAGATCTGGTTAAGACAATTCAAATCATGGAAGGTTATGCAAATACCTAGAGAGGAAAATGCAGAAGCGGATGCATTAGCTAACCTCGCAGCAGTTACAAAAGTGACAAATAAAGACAATGCAATTGTCGTTCACTTGTTTCATTCAGCAATTGACCAAGACAAAAATGAGGTAACATTTAACAATTTAACCTGATATTGGAGAAACAAAATTTTAAATTTTTTGCAGAATAGTACCGTACCTGAGGATAAAAAAACAACTCAAGCACTTTGCCGAAAAGCTGCACGGTACTGCCTCATTAGCAATTCTTTATACCGTAAAATGTTCGGAGGTCCCTTAGAAAAATGCCTTAGACCCAATCAAATGGAGTTCGTGATGAGGGAAGTCCACGAAGGACACTGTGGAAATCATGCAGGAGCAAGATCCTTAGTCAAAACCCTAATCATAACAGGGTACTATTGGCCCAAAATGGAAGAAGAGGTCGAGAATTTCGTAGCTAAATGTGACAAATGCCAACGATTTGCTAACAATATACATAGACCAGCAGATCTACTGCACCTAGTGATATCGCCATGGTCGTTCATGAAATGAGGCATGGACACAGTGGGACCCTTTCCCCCAGCTAAAGGAATGGTACGGTTCTTACTTGTGTTAACTGATTATTTCACGAAATGGGTGGAAGCAGAAGCTTTTAAACAGGTGCGAGAAAAAGAAGTGAAAAGCTTCATATGGAGAAACATAATATGCCGCTTTGGAATACCGAAGGAGATCGTATGTGACAATGGCCCGCAGTTCATAGGCTAACAAATCACAGAATTCTTCGAAAGTTGGAAAATCAAACGAATCACTTCATCACCATATCACCCTGTGGCTAATAGGCATGTCGAATCAACAAACAAAGTCATCGCCAACAACCGGAAGAAATGGTTGGAGAAAGCCAAGGGAAATTGGCCTGATGAGCTACCGGCAGTATTATTGGCTTAAAGATTAACTGCAAAAACAACCACGGGAGAAACTCCTTTCGCGCTTGTTTACGGTTCAGAAGCTTTGATACCGGTGGATATTGGCGAACCAAGCACAAGATTTACAATAGCCATAGAGGAAACAAACAACGACGAGTTTAGAACCAACCTGGATTTGCTCGAGCAAAGAAGAGAAGCTGCACTAATACGAATGGAAGCTCAAAAACAAATCATAGAGCAATATTACAACAGAAAAGCTCATCTCAGATATTTCAAAATTGGGGACTTTATTCTTAAAAAAGTCTTTCAATCAATGAAAGAAGCTGGTGCAGGAAAGCTAAATCCGAATCGGAAAGGGCCTTACAAAGTCCGTGGCATTGCTGTGAAAGGCGCTTATGAGCTGGAGGCTATGGACGGCGTGATATTACCAACCAGTTAGAATGCCATTCATTTAAAAAAGTATTACTTCTAAGTAAAAGGAATACCCCCGTTCAGGTATCATTACGTTCGATTTTACATTTGTACAGTTAAAATTTTACTAACCGTTTTAAATGATAGGCAAAAAGCTAACACATCACCAGATGATGATATTAGACCTGAAAAGACACGAGGAAGTAACTGAATTCTCGGTCTAGGGTTACAACTTTCTGATGGATGTTTTAAAGGGTTAAGCAGTCATCATCTAAAAACTATATACCTTGAGTCCCGTATGTTTTTCCTTTTCAAGAAAAGTACCACAAGGAAGGAATAGTCAAGTGCTCAAGATTTCATTCTTCAAAGCTCAAACACTTGGGGGACTATACAGTATGGAAGGCAAAGACGAAGCAAAGAAGACTATCAAAAAGTCAAAGCTCGAACCTGAAGATCCATCTTTCCAACAAGTTAGTAATATTAGCAAAATCAAAAGAGCCAAAGACTCAAAACACTAAGCCCGATTCAAAAAACCTTCGAGAACATATTCGTAAATGTAAACGCATGTTTCGAAAACATATTCGTAAATGTAAACGAATGCTCAGGTTAAAGGCAGAATATTATTTACGGGTAGAAATGCACATCTTTGTACTTATTCAAAAAACTGTTGTAACAGAAAATAGTTACGGATGAAAGATCATTATCCTTGTACATATTCAAAACTATTATAAATGAAAACAGTTACGGATGAAAGATCATTATCCTTGTACATATTCAAAATTGTTGTAAATGAAAACAGTTACGGATGAAAAGGCATTACCCTCGTATACATTTGTAAACTGTTATCAATAAAAACAATTATGGGTAAAAATTCATACCCTTATATTCAAAATTGTTGTAAACAAAAACAGTTATCCCATTGTACTAAATCGAAAAAATTGTTACAAAAGCAAAACAGTTACGAGTGCAAGGTTATACCAAATCTGTTAACAGAAAACAGTTTCAAAAGGAGTTATAGACGATACGCAAAAACCTGTGAAATGTTACAAAAGTCCAATACAAAAACATCCTCTAAAACATCGTTAAAGGAAAACATGTGAAAAATTCCTATCTCACTTTTGTATATTTACACCATTATGAAGTTGAGACGTCTTCTTCATTAAATGTCGATAAAAAAAAGGGTCCTCTTTCATAAACCGTGCCTATTACGAAAAGGTACGAGTAATCTAAGCATTTTATAAATGCAAAACTCATAGGTAAAACTAAAACCTCAAAAGTAAAGCATGCAAAAGACTTAAAGAGTGAAACAAAAGCTCAAAAGAGACTAAAGTCATGCTGGCATTGATATTAATATACTAAGGGCAAAATAAACTAAGTGTTAACTTAGTCTAAGCCATAGTACATTTTTACATTAGGTGCCCCTAAGTTGTCAGTTGAGGACTTAAAGGATCCAAACTTATCCCCGATGGGACTGGGGGTAACCACCATTTAATACAAAGAAGAAAAAAAGAGAACCAAGTTCTTAAACTTCTTCAGATGGGGGGTTGTCTTCACTAGCAGGAGAATTGGGTGGGGATGCAGAGACACGAGTAGCTGGGACCTCAACCGCTGGGGAGGAAAGATTTTGACTTTTCTGAGACTTCTCAATGGTCTCTTTAGTTTTAGCAATTTTGGATTCCAAGTCAAAACCCTCTTGGCCCATTTCCGTCAATGTGTCGAGACGAGAATTCATATAAGCCCAGCTACATCGACGGTTGCTTTGTCTTCAATAGCTTTATAAACTTTCTCCCATAGTTCAACTTCAGCTCTTAATTCATCCCTTTCAGCCATGGCAACATCATGAGAGGCATGTAAAGGAGCGAGAGACCTTTACATAAATTGAACCTTCTCCAAAGAGTTGCGGAGGTCCTCCTGGGTTTGAGTGAGCGATTGAAAAGGTTTACCAGAATACTCCTCCTTTTGGTCCAATAAGGCCTTCAAGCTCCTGATCTCTTCGGAGGCACGGGACAGTTGCTCTGCGAATGAGGACTCTAAGATGTCCTTGTCCTTGCCCGCCTGGTTTGAATATGCCTTCTCAACGGCCAACTCTGCTGTCATAACCCTCACTTGCTGCTCCAAGATACACTTCTCTTCTTCCACTGCCTCCATGTCGAGTTGTAAGCTTTCATACTGCTCTTTCTAATTATCTACCTCGATACACAAATCCCTTGCTGCCTACTCCGTTTGAGAAACCCTCTTCATTAACTTCGTGCCTACAAGATGGATCTTCAAAAGGAGATAAATTAGATACGGCCAAAATGTTTATAAGAACATACAAAAGAAAGCACATTTTACCCTTAAATAATAGTGCACAATCTCATTTACCCATGTGAGGGAACCGTGGCTGTCTAGCTTAGCTCTTTCAGTCGGACCTATTAATGGCTTCAACCAGACATCAACATGGCCTGACTTTTTGAAGAGTCTTCCTGTTGATGGAACCTCTATCATCACCTGCCTCATCTCACCCCTGTTGGAAGACCCTACTTCTGCAGAAGGCACGAAAGCAGGGGCAGATGAAGGAGCCACGGGCAGAAAAATCTGAGAGGCAGAAAAAGCCACAGGAGAAGAAGTAATAACGGGAGAAGGAATAGCCAAGGGAGCAGAGATTATGACAGGAGTAACTAAGGGAAGTTCTTTAGGGACAGGAGGAGAGAAAACAACAAGGGGAGAAACTTCATCAAAAATGGTACCAAAACCTTCACGGAACAAGAGATCAACTGATTCACGAACGGGGGAGGGAATTGCATCCTCGGGGGTAGACAATTCACATTCAGGCATGGGAGGGTCAATGAAAGGCGATGACTCGTCGTTAGAGACCACCTTCCTCCTGCATGACCTATGGACTAGGGAACTGTTGACTCAAGTCACTGCATAGTTTTGAAGATTGACAAATGTCTGACCAGTTGAACCAGGTCCATCAGAGCACACATTCTTGAACTGAATAGCTGGCGGATGAACCGTATATGCATATGAGATATTTGTGATTGTGACTTATAAATGAACCAACAGATTGTCTCCTAATGCGAAAAGGTTGCAAACTGATGAGAGAATAGAAGTTTAATTCAGCAAGGAAAAGTAACAAAGTAAGGAAGTTGAGTTTAATTCGAATTCTTTCTCCCAGGAAGAGTTGAACTAGAATTGATTGACAAACTCAACTACTGACTCTATAAATACTCGAAGTATTTATGCAGGAATTCTTGACGCACAAGTACTGAAGTGAATCAAGGTCTGAAAGCAAAATTCCCAGAGTTATTTTGCAAGCAGATTTATTGGGCGATACAAAGGCTACAGATCAGATAGAAGAACCAGTTTCATCGTTGGTGTATTGAGTCTAGTTGATTGTAGTAGGAGTTTTAATATTGTATCTTATCAGCTTTCTTAGACGCAATTGTAATAGGTACACATTGTTCAACTTAGAGTTAACTTGAAGCTTGTAGAAATTAGCTAGAGGCTAGTTGATACAAAGGGATTAGAATTAGTCATAGGATTACAAAAGAGTTTATTTTGTAAGTCCGTTTTGGCTCAGAGTTTTTAGTGAAGAGTTTGAGAAAATACTACTGAGGAGTAGGACGTGGTTTTTTCACCTTTTGAGCCAAGTGTTTTCCACGTAAAAATCTGTGTGTTTTTACTTTACTGCTTTTATTATTACGCACCAGTAGAAGTTGGAACACAAAGAAGAACCAGGTTCTTCTTGTGAGACAGCACTCGAAAAATTGGGTACCACACATTTTATATTCTTGTGTGGTATTGACGTTTAAAACATCCATTGGTATCAGAGCAGGTTATCCTTGAAAAGGCTAACACCTTGGAAAAGATCAAAATGAGTGCATCACCTGGGAACTGGGAAGGTCAATCAACTGCAAGGCCACCACTCTTCAATGGCCAGTACTACTCTTGGTGGAAGAACAGGATGAAGGACTACCTGATAGGAGAAGACTATGAACTCTGAGACATAGTCACTGATGGACCTCTAGCTACAATGAAGAAGACTGTTGAAGGTTTGGATATACCAAAGACTAGGGCTGATTACACTGCTGAAGACATGAAGAAATGGGAGAAGAATGCTAAGGCCAAGAAGTGGCTAGTTTGTGGATTAGGTCCAGATGAATACAGCAGAATCCAAAGTTGCACCACAGCCAAAGAAATTTGGGATACTCTACAAGTAGCCCATGAAGGAACACCTCAGGTAAAGAGGTCAAGAGGTACTCTACTATACTCTCAGTATGAAAACTTCACTATGAAAGAAGGAGAGACTATCCAAGAGATGTATACAAGGTTCACAACCTTGACTAATGAACTAAAGTCTCTTGGAAGAGTCATTCTTGAAGAGGTCAGGGTCGAGAAGATCCTAACAAGGGTCTTGCCAATATCCTGGGAAAGCAAAATCACTGCTATCCAGGAATCCAAAAATATGGCAACCCTGAGTTTGGATGAGCTAATTGGAAACCTCACTGCCTATGAACTCAGAAGGCAGACAATGAAGATGGATGGACCAAAGAAGGAGAGGAGTCTAGCACTGAGAATCACTGAGGGAGCAGATCTGGAGGAAGATGAGTTGGCCATGATTACCAAATAATTAAGAAACTTTCCCATGAGGAATAAGGGCATCTCTAGAGTAGGAAACTACAACAAAGCAAAAGCTCCAGAAAGGACAACCAACGAGGGATGCTACAAATGTGGTAAGACTGACCATCTCATCAAAAAATGTCCCTAGTGGGAAGTAGAATGGAAAAAAGAGAGATATGAAAGAAGGAACAGGAAGAAGGAACTTGTCCAACCCAAGAAGACCACAACACAGGCTATGGTCGCTGCTTGGGGGAAAGTTCAGCTAAGGAATCAGAAGATGGGGAGACTGAAGATCAGGCGCTCATGGAAATTTGAGAATCTGATGAAGAACTACAGGTAAGCATTTCCCATCTTAAAAACAAAATAAAGTTTCTATCTAAGGAAAAACTCTCTAAGTTGCTACTTGATTTCATAGATGATTCTGAGGAAACATCCAAAGAGAATGATCAACTCTAAAGAATGTGCAATGCTAAAAGAAAAGTGCATGAACCAGAAAATAAGAGTCAGTGAATATGAAAAGAAAAACACTGTCATGTTGAACCGGGTTCATCCACTTGAGACTGGGATTCTAGAATTAAAATCTGAAAACTTAAAACTGAGATTAGGATCCAGTAAAAAGGTTGTTGATCACTTTCATGTCATGTTAGAGGAAAATTTGGGAAAACTAAAAGATAAAATGTATGACAAGGATGAACATATCAGATCAATCAAAGAAGACCTTGGAAAAGTCAAACATGAATTAGATAGAACCTGTAAATGGAACAAATCCTCTGATGCCTTGACATGGCTTCAAGAGAATCATAGTAGCAACCGGAGAGGGCTTGGTTTTGGGAGTAAATTGCCCAAGTGGGATCCCAAAAGCAAGTATCTCTCTCTTCCTGAAAATAAAATTTGCACCCACTGTAGTAAGACTGGCCACTACAAATATGAGTGTACTGCAAAAGAGCAGGCCAGTCAAAAAAATGAGAGGTTTGTTAACAAGAAAAACTGGATACCAAATTGGGCCAAGAAAAATTTGATTCATCCATTCTCTCATAAGAAATGACCCAAACTAGTTTGGGTTCTTAAAACTATTCCCTGATTTCCTTTTGTAGGTACAAGTGAGAGGAAGCAGCCAAATTTGGTTTTTGGATAGTGGCTGCTCTAAGCATAAGACGGGGAACAAGGAACAGTTCCTTTCACTTAAAAACCTCAAAGGAGGAAATGTCTCCTTGTGAAATGGAAAGAAAGGTGAAATTATAGGGGTTGGCAAAGTAGGTAAGGATGACACACGTTCCATCGAACATGTGTACTTAATAGATGGCTTGAAATATAGCCTGATCAGTGTGTCACAATTGTGTGCCAGAGGTAACCTAGTTGCTTTCACTTCCACAAAATGTATTGTGATTAACTTGCTTACTGACAAGATTGTTTTGCAGGGAAAGAGAATGAGTAATATCTATGTCATAGACTTGTCCACACTATCTGAAAATGAACTCACTTGCTTAAGTGTTTTGGACAGTGATCCCCTCCTTTGGCACAAAGGACTTGGACATGTAAGTCTAAATCATCTTAACCAATTACTCTCTAAGGACTTAGTGATGTACTCCCTAACAGTAAGTTCAAGGAAGACAAAGTTTGTGAGGCATGTGCAAGGGGGAAGCAGGTAATATCCTCATTCAAAAGTAAGAAAATGGTCAGTACCACCAGGACGTTAGAACTGGTTCATCTGGATCTGTGTGGTCCAATGAGAACTCTGAGCAGAGGTGGTAAGAAATATGTGATGGTGTTAGTTGATGATTACTCAAGGTTCACGTGGACCTTATTTCTGGCATCTAAGGATGAAGCATTTGATATGTTCATCACTTTTGTTAAGAAAACTCAAAATCAGTTAGGACATCAACTAGCATCAATAAGATCTGACCATGGTACTGAATTTGAAAATGCTAAGTTTGCTGAGTTCTGTGATGAACATGGTATAAATCACAACTTTTCTGCCCCTAGAACCCAACAGCAAAATGGGGTTGTAGAAAAAAAGAATAGAACTCTTGAAGACATGGCAAGAACCATGCTTCTTTCTAGCAAACTACCACACAACTTCTGGGCAGAAGTAATAAACACTGCTTGTTATATAATCAATAGATGTATGACCAGACCACTAGTAGAAAAGACTCCCTATGAATTACTTAAAGGGAAAAAGCCCAACATATCCCATCTTAGGGCTTTCGGATGTAAATTCTATGTGCACAATAATGGCAAAGATTCCTTAGTTAAATTTGATCCCATAAGTGACGAGGGAGTATTCTTTGGATATTCATCACATAGTAAAGCCTATAAAGTGTACAATAAAAGAACTATGTGTGTAGAGGAGAGTGTGCATGTTGTATTTGATGAAACTAACACTCTTTCTGAGAGATAGGAACTAGAAAATGAGGAGCTTGGACTGGTGAGAAGCAGTGAACACATTGAAGAAGCCATGGAAGATGTAACAGGTGATGGACCAGGTCCAACTACCCCAAGCAACATGACAGGGGGAACTCAACACGCGAATCCTGGCCCTGATCCTGTTCCACAACAACAAAACAACATGGAACTATCAAGAAGTGAACTACTAGTACTCAAACCACACAGATATTAGCGTTCTCACCCTCTTGAGAACATCATAATAGATTTGTCATCCGGAATCAAAACAAGAGCTTCCTTGAAAAATCTGTGGGTGTTTGATGCCTTTCTATCCTTAATCGAACCAAAGAACATTGGTGAAGCCCTACAAGATGCTGATTGGGTAAATGCCATGCACGAGGAGCTGAATCAATTTGAAAGAAGTCAAGTATGGCACTTGGTACCCAGGCCACTAGACAGATCAGTGATTGGCACGAAGTGGGTCTTCAGGAACAAGCTTGATGAGGATGGAACTGTTACAAGAAATAAGGAAAGACTATTTGTTCAAGGGTATAGTCACGAAGAAGTAATTGACTATGATGAGACCTTTGCTCCTGTAGAAAGATTGGAGGCAATCATACTTCTTATAGCATTTGCTGCACATATGGAATTCACTCTCCTTCAGATGGATGTTAAGAGTGCCATTCTCAATGGATTTTGAAGGAAGATGTATTTGTCAAACAACCTCCAGGTTTTGAAAGTAAAGAGTCACCTGATCATGTATATAAACTTGACAATGCTCTTTATGGTCTCAAACAAGCACCTAGAGCATGGTATGAGCGATTGTCAAAATTCCTGCTGGAACATGGGTACAAACGAGGCAAAATTTACAGTACTTTGTTCCTAAAGGAAAAGGGGAAGGATCTTCTGATTGTGCAAATATATGTTGATGATATCATATTCGGGGCAACCACTGAAAAGCTTAGCAAGGAATTTGCTACACTAATGGGGAGTGAATTTGAAATGAGTATGATGGGTGAGCTAAACTTCTTCTTAGGCTTACAAATCAAGAAAAACCCACATGGAACAATGATTCATCAACAAAGGTATGTGAAAGAACTCCTCAAGAAGTTCAAGATGGAGGATTCAAAGGAAATAGACACCCCCATAGCCACAGCTACTAAATAGGATGTGGATGAACCTGGTTCATCCGTTGATCAGAAGGTATACAGAGGAATGATTGGGTCTCTACTATATCTCACTGCTAGCAGACCATATATTGTGTTCAGTGTGGGACTATGTGCTAGGTTTCAGGCAAATCCAAAGGAGTCCCACCTCACTGCAGTGAAGAGAATTTTGAGATATTTGAAAGGCACCACTGATTTAAGCCTTTGGTATCCTAAAGGTAGTAATTTCGACCTTGTAGGATATGCTGATGTTGATTATGCAGGTTTCCTGGTTGACAAGAAAAGTACTTTAGGAATGGCTCACTTCTTGGGATTTTGCCTTGTGTCTTGGGCCACCAAGAAACAAAATTCAGTAGCTATGTCTACTATTGAGGCTGAATATGTGGTTGCAACCTCTTGTTGTGCTCAGTTGTTGTGGATTAAACAACAACTCATGGACTTTGGTATAGACGTGGGATGAATTCCTATTTTCTGTGATAACACTAGTGCTATTAGTATGAAGAAGAACCCGGTTCATCACAAGAGGACTAAGCACATAGATGTTAGGCACCATTTCCTAAGGGATAACTATGAAAAAGGAATGATCTCAATCGAATTTTGTGCTATTGATCATCAAATTGTTGATATATTCACTAAAGCACTTAGTAGAGAGCATTTTGAGAGAAACAGGCTGGAATTGGGGATGATTAAGATCACCTGATTTTTAAAATGAAAAAATGAAAAAAAAAATGCTAGAAAATTTTTATTAGGTACTTAATCAGATTAATAATTGCTCAGCATCATGTCTTTATTGCCATACTCTTTTTCCATGTATTAATATGATTCCCTAGATACTAATGATGTTTATCTATCTTTGTAAATTGAGGCAATTTAAAGATTTCTAACAAGATGAAGCTGGTTCATCCATGGTGATTCATCTGACTGACGAGGTACGTACTCTTCTCCATATATTAATTCAATTACAGTCATACATGAGCAGGATTCTTTCCATAATTGGTTCAAATTCAAACACTTCGTACTTACCCAACCTGAACCAGTTTCAATAAGTCCCATCTTCACTTAATTAGCCTGGTTTTAGGAGGAAATTAAATGTATAGTCAATGTCAGTCCTTCGGTGATTAGACTCCTACTTGAGTACACATTCTGCATGTTGAAAATTCCCTAGCCACATCTTATAAAAAGGCATCATGACTCTCCTCTTCATAAATCAACCATCGAACCAAGTTCAACTCATTCTACAAACTAAAACTGCTTACTCGCCTTTTCTTCCTAAAAACACATAATCATGTCTTCACCACCACCTGCTTCTTCTTCTAATTCATAACCTAATCGTGATTACGATGGAGGAAATTCTGAATTTGTATCCAATTGTCCATCTGTATACAGTTCTCAATCACCAGAAATATCATCAACCCCTGAAAATACACCCATTCCTGAACCTACTCAAAACCCTACTTCTGCCCCCAAGATTCGTCGTGTCAAAGTTCTTGCCCGGAAATCTGTTGCTTCTGGGACTAGGGCAAAATTCTTGGAGGATGTTATTGAAGCGGACAAAGGTTCTAAGACAGATTCGTCCAGAGAATCTTTTAAATCAGCCAACAAGGAAGACGCGCCTGGTTCAACCAACTCTGAGAAAGGTAATCCTGAAATTAATCCTGAAGTTGCTTCTGCTGATAAAATTTTCGTGTTGGTTGGGTCTGTTATTGATGTTGAAGTGCCAAGTAGGCAGAGGGGTGGAAGAAAAGAAAGAATTCTTGAGAGAGAGGGAAAATAAGTTTAGAGGGGATCTGGGGAGGATGGTACCACGCTGGTTATCTATGGTCCCATTCCTGAAACTGTTGGAGAAAACGTCACAGAGTTAAGGGGAAGTATAGTTGAGGAGGATGCAGCAGGACTTGCAAGCTTGAAGAAAGGCACAGATGAACCTGGTTCATCTGGGGAGGAAACATTGGCTGAAAGGCTGAAGAAACTAGGGGAGTCCTATAACCCCAAGAAAAGGAGGACTCAGAAGTCAAAGAAGACAACTCACCCAGTTCCCTCAATGAAAAGGAAAGTTTCTGAAGTTGCTGGTGTTTCTGCTCCAAAAGTACGAGCTACTCGTAGCATAGTGAGAGATGAAGAAGAGAAATTGGAAAAGGCTCTACAAGAGAGCAAGAAGAAGAGGGCAGCAAAGGGAAAAGCGAAAGTTGGAGAGCTTGTTGCGGCCATTGAGATTGAAGAGGAGACGTTGTACCTGGTCCAACATCAGGAGAAGCATGTTCCAGTTGTGGCTGAGACACCAAAACCCACAAAGGCTAAGACTTCTTCAAAAGAAGACAACTAGAATGTATGTCACACCCACAAGGTCTATTAAGAGGACCAGGGCCAAGCCAAAGAAAGTGAAAATTGTTGAGAAAGATGATGATGATGCAGACTGGAGTGGAGAGGAAGTAAAGGAAATAGGAGAGGTGACTGACAGAGTTACCATGTTTGGAAAACGAACAATTATGAAGGGTAAGCTGATGAAGGATCTAGATGAGCCTGGAATGCAATATTTGCTAGAAACTCTAGAGGTGCAGGGCTTGAAGGACATGGTCCTTCGCATGGAAGGTAGGCTGGTGAGGGCTGAGTTGGTAGAATTCATGGGAAATGCCATTGTCAAGGACAACAAGGTCACATCAATGGTCAAAGTAATTGAAGTTTCCTTTGATGCTAAAGAACTGGGTGTTATTCTAAACATACCAGCTGAGGGATATGAGGACTACACAAGGAAAAGATGTCCTTGTCTAGATGGGATGGCCTCAGAAATTAACATCACCAGATTCTTCAGTGATAATGAGAAGGAGATTGAACCCAGGCCGGTCTACAAGAGTGAAATGAAGCCAGAACACAAGCTATTCTTCGAGTTCGTCATCAAGTTCCTACTGCCAAGACAAGAAAGAAGGCATATTGCCAACTATATGGATCTGACCTTGATAGAATGCTTGTACAAGGGAAAGCAAATCAATTGGAATGCTTTCATCATCCAACTCTTGGACAGAGTTGTGAATGGAACCAAAGCACATGCAATTCCATATGGCTTCCTTCTGACAATAGTGCTTGCTCATTTTGGGGTTCCAGTGAAGAAGGATGAGATGGATACTGCCAAAGACTATTTTGGGAAGGAAACTTTGCTGACATGTGACTACAATGTCAATGTTCCTGTGGATGAACCTGGTTCATCTAGGAAGCAACCAGTCAACAGAAAAGTTAGAAATCTGGTGCAGGAAAGCGAGATCAAGGATATGGAGATCCTTCATTCGAAGTCTCGTGTGATTGAGGTTGAAGCTGAGCAGGATGCTCTCAAGGCTGAATTAGCAAAGGAGAAAGAAAAGAACGAAGGTGTTCTTAAGCAGATGCTTTCTCTCCTACAATCCAAGACCACAACCTCCTCTGCACCTTCCCATACTTAGGCTATCCAGAGCTTCCCCATAACCATTCAAGTGCTCAGTTCGGGACGTGTTTTTGTCTTTTTAGGCTTGTTTCTATTTTTTCTCTGTTTTTACTCATGGTTGGTTTGTTTTTGTTTTGTTGTATGGTGGTAGATAATTGTTACTAATCAATGAATTTTTCTTCTAGTTATTGACTTGTCTCAATTTCTTATTTAGCTTACATTTATTGGTTTCTTGTGTTGATTAATCATGCTTTGCACCTGCAGTTGCCTCAATGGCCATGAGTAATAATTAATAAATCTGGTAAGTGTATCATTTTGCAAACTTTCCGATGATGCCAAAAGGGGGAAGATATGTGCTGAACTTTTTTCAAAGTGATATTTATAACCTAATGAACCTGGTTTCTCTATGATTAATGCTTAAAATCGTACAAAGTGTTTGAAGTGTATACGGGATTAAGCACAGAATTTGTCATCATCAAAAAGGGAGAATTTGTTGACTCAAGTCACTGCATAGTTTTAAATATTGACAAATGTATGACCAGTTGAACCAGGTCCATCAGAGCACACATTCTTGAACTGAATAGCTGGCGGATGAACCGTATATGCATAGGAGATATTTGTGATTGTGACTTATCAATGAACCAATAGATTGTCTACTAATGCAAAACGGTTTCAAACTGATGAGAGAATAGAAGTTGAATTCAGCAAGGAAAAGTAACAAAGGAAAGAAGTTGAGTTTAATTCGAATTCTTTCTCCCAGGAAGAGTTGAACTAGAATTGATTGACAAACTCAACTACTGACTCTATAAATACTCGAAGTATTTCTGCAGGAATTCTTGACGCACAAGTCTGAAGTGAATCAAGGTCTAAAAGCAAAATTCCCAGAGTTATTTTGCAAGCAGATTTATTGTGCGATACAAAGGCTGCATATCAGCTAGAAGAACCAGTTCCATCGTTGGTGTATTGAGTCTAGTTGATTGTAGTAGGAGTTTTAATATTGTATCTTATCAGCTTTCTTAAAAGCAATTGTAATAGGTACACATTGTTCAACTTAGAGTTAACTTGAAGCTTGTAGAAATTAACTAGAGGCTAGTTGATACAAAGGGATTAGAGTTAGTCCTAGGATTACAAAAGAGTTTATTTTGTAAGTACGTTTTGGCTAAGAGTTTTTAGTGAAGAGTTTGAGCAAATCCCACTGAGGAGTAGGTCGTGGTTTTTTCACATTTTGAGCCAAATGTTTTCCACGTAAAAATTTGTGTGTTTTTACTTTACTGCTTTTATTATTCCGCACCAGTAGAAGTTGGAACACAAAGAAGAACCAGGTTCTTCTTATGAGACAACACTCGAAAAATTGGGTACCACACATTTAACATATATTTTTGTGTGGTATTGACTTCTAAAACATCAGGAACCCTCCTCTTCATCTAAGGTCCTTGACCCACTTGTTGTTCTCTTTGAAAAATAGGAGCCCGAAATGATCTCCTGGGCTTTCGCCAGGGGCAACTTTGAAGCAAACACGGATGTAGCAGGAACTCCACGAGTAGGAAACCCTATCAAATGAAAGGGGTCAAATAAAGCTCAAATGAGGGAAGAAGTAAAAACAAAAACTTCACTTACCATGAGCCTTAACTTTCCAACCAAACCTCCCAGAGAGGTATTTCCACGAACGTTCTTCTAATGGAGCATTCTTGACGGTTCCCATTATTGTTGCAAAGAAAAGAAACAGTTACGGTACCGATAAAGTATCTAAAGCAAAAGGAAAGGAATGTGAGAAAAATTGTACTCACGTGCAAGATTCCACTTCTCAGGGAAGGGGAGATTTTCTTCACCTACTAAACTAGCAGTAGGATCAGCAACATACCGGAGGTACCATCCTCGATCTTTATCATCATCAGGAGTCACTAACACATTTTTACTCCTGGCCGTGAGAGTGAAAACTCCTTGGCGGAACAACATTGGAGAATATAGGTGAATAAGATGATAAAAAGTAAAGGGGACCGAAGCTAAGTTATCCAAATATCGAAGGCACGCAACAACTCGCCACACGAGAGGACCGACTTATCCTAGACAAATTTTAAAGAATCGACAAAACTCGATGATGACGATGTCGATGGGAGGCTTGAATCCTAATGTGAAGGGATAGGTATAAACGAAAGAATATCCGGTCTTGTAAGAGGTTATTGTTTGATTACCATTGGGAACGACAATAGGAAAATCTGGATTCCAGTAACAGCCCCTGTGTTTAGGAGGTATCAAACCCTCAGTTATTTGGGTGGGGTACTTGTCAGCACTGTCGTGAGAATACATAGAATAAAGCTGATCTTTAAGGGCCTGACTATCCCTAGCAAAAGAAAATTCTGCAGGTACTATTTCATCCACCCTCGTCTCTATCAGAGGTTCACTATGTTCTCTACTTTTTGAAGAAGATCTAGAAGCCCTAGTCTTTGGAGAAGATAAAGTAATGGCAGACCTAGAAGAAGACAGAGGAGTAACATGAGAAGAAGAGGACCCCCTGGAAGGAGTAGAACCTAAACTCCTGAGCCTACCGCCTCTCCTACTCCTTGTCGGAGCAGAAGAAGGAGTTGAATCATCTACGTTAATGACTCTCTTAGACTGGCTTGAAGAAGACATATCTACAAAAGCAAACAAAAATTGCAAGCAAAGAATGAGGGTTAGAAGTTTTTCGTGAAAGTAAAGAAAGGAAAAGGGGTATTTATACTCAAAGACAACCGTCAAAAATGGAAAAAATACTGATGTGAAACTCATAATTGAAGTTGTCACTTCGTGACTGATGTAGCCGTAGAAAGCCCTAAAAGGCGCTGAATAATTGCAGAATAAACCCGGGAATGCCACGTGGCACAGACATTAAATGGAAGTGACAAGCGACGCATGCATTCAGAGATGGAAGCAATGTTACAAGTGACAAGTAAAGCAGCGGAAAATATTCCCACCATAAATGAGTATCCACTTACCAAATATTAATCTATAAATAAATGGTAAGTGGGGGGACTATCTGTATTGGTAAAAAAGAGCTTCACATGTACAACAATTGTGATGACTCAGCAATCTATTTGGAACAATGAAAACATGACAATTGTACGGGACTTTATGAAGAGGTACGAGGCAAAGAGGCATGAAATAATATACCCACGGGGTAATCAGCTACGAAAATCTCAACCTGATTGAGAAGATGAAGAGACACGGTCAGAGTGAATCTGGGCAGAATAAAGGGAAGATTCAGAGATCTTCAATTAATGAGCTAGACGTTACATACCTTCACGCAACAGTTACGGTTAATCATTGTAATGTTGTATTAATGCCATAATTAATCATTAATTCTCAATCACTGAAAAGGGTAGACGTTATATTAAGAAATTCCCTATATAAGGGAGTAAAATATAACTTGTAAACATATTCGAACTACGACTGCATTATACTTATTTTTTTGCGCATCTTTTTTCTCACCATTTACGAGTTTATTTACAATTACAAGATTTCTCTTTGGTTATCAGAAACCCGTATTCTTCTTAAAATAGCTTTGGTCAAAGAATCTAATTCTTTTGTTAAACACTAGCACGGCAGAAACCTCGTACTGCATTACCTCCACAAGTACACAACAACAATGACAATAGTACAAGATACGATAAAGACATCAACTCAAGAACCTTCGATCACAAGATAGGAAAAACTAGTTCACAAGAAATAAACACAATAAAGAATGCTAGGAAAGAAAATGGTGTGTAACAGTTGTACCTAAATGCACGGGTTACTAACAAGAAACTAACATGAATTCGATAACTCTATGTACGGGCAAGTCAACTAAGGTATAGTCTATCTAAACTTCCTTTAAGGTCGGGCAGTTTCGAGGGTATTCAACAATTCCACTCAAGGACAAGCAGCATGAAAATAATCATAACCTCAGTTAAGACCAAACAATTATAAGATGAGATGATGATAATTGCAATTAGAGATAAGAAGTTAAGAAGACATAGCATGACAGTAAAAGGCATAAAATATTCAGATAAGTCAATTAGGAGTCAAATAGGCAATAGGAGTAAATCCAAAAGTAAGAAATCCTACATTAAGAAATTAAAGATGAAACTGGAAATTAGGGACTCAATCATGTCAAGAAAAATTCATACTCAGGGAACATAAGGACCTAAGATTTCCTAAAGGGCCAACTTTCCACAATTAAGTCTGAGCACGCACTCGTCACCTCGCGTACACGAACTACAATCAACATAGAAGACTCAAATCCTAAGGGGTAATTTCCCCAAAAAAGGTTAGGCATGATACTTACCTCAACGACGATAACCCGGTACACAAAAATAGACTTCTCGGGTGAAAAAGCCGTCGGACGGCTCAAATACAACTAGAACAATTTCAAATCACACATAAAACTATAAGAAACTATTCCGGATAATAAAGTTTCGATCTTTAGAAAAATCTAAAATTCCACCCAAAAGTCAACCCCCGAGCCCGTACTTCGGAACCCGACAAATTTTATAAAATACGAACACCAATTCCAAAGTGAGTTCAACCATACAAAAATTACCAAATTCGGATACCCTTTCGTCTCTCAAATCATGAAATTTTGTTTTTGGGAATCTCATCAAAACCAACATTTTCCCTAACTAAAAACACAATTTAAATTATAAAAACAAAGATTAAATCATGGAATATATTTAATTCTAAGTGAAGAACACTTACCCAATCGAATTGCTTGAAAACCCTACCAAGAATAAAAAATCGAGCTCTACAAGTCAAGATATGATAAAAATGGTATAACCCTCGATTTAGGAATATATTATGCCTACCCATATTTTTGTCCATCGCGATCGCGAGAGAAGTGATGCGATCGCGTAGAAGAAAATAGTTGATGGACCAAAATATGCTACGCGATCGCGGAAGGGCTTATGTGATCCCGTAAAAGGGAAGGACAGGCTTCTGCAATTGCGAAGAGCGTCATGCGAACACGAAGATTAATGAGTACCAGTGCTTAAGGCCTGGTTTCTACTACGTGAATGCGGAACAGAAGACGCGAATGCGAAGAGGGAAAAGTACAAAGCTACACGATCATGTGGACTTTCACGCGAACGTGAAGAAGGAAATTGTCGCGTTTAGCAGACACGCATTACGATCGCAAAAGGAGCACTGCGATCGCAATGAAAAACTTCTGACACCAGAAAAAAGCAGTTCAAAACAAGGGATAAATGATCTGTAGCCCTCCCGGAACATACCCGAGGCCCCCGGGACCCTGTCTAAACACACAAGCAGGTCATATAACCTAACACGGACTCACTCGAGGTCTCGAATCGCATCAAACAATGTTGAAACGAGGAATCACACCTAAATCGAACTTATGAACTTTCAAATATTCAAACTTCTAAACGTGTGCCAAAACCTACCAATTCAAATGACGCCAAATTTTGCAGAAAAGTCCCAATTGACATCCCGGAGCTGCTCCAACTCTCGAAATCGCATTCTGACCCCGATATACCAAAAAATCAACTGTGGTCAAACCTCTCTCAATTTCCCAAACTTCAAATTTTTCCAACTTCCACTGAATTGCCTCAAATTACTCTATGGACCTCCAAATCCGAATCCGAACGCGCGCCTATGTACAACATCACCATACAGAGTTGTGGACATTATCCAAAACTCATTCCAGAGCCGTTTACACAAAAGTCAAAATTCCGGTTTAATTCCACCACTTAAGCTTCCAAAACTAAAATCCTTCTTCTAATTCGACTCTGGATCATCCGATAACTAAATCCAACCATGCCCGCAGGTCAATATACACAATGTGAAGTTGTTCAAGACCTTATGCCGCCGAACAGAGCTTAAATTCTCAAAACGACTGGCCGGGTCGTTACACCATGTTTTCCACAATAAAAGTAGGAGGGATTAGTGAAATTTTCAGAGACTATTTCTCCTTTAATTCTAGACCTGCAATGGTTAGAGGTGTGGCCATTTTCGCCACAATGAGTGCATATAAAGCGATTTCTGGTTCTAGGTGTAAATTACGTGGATCAGACTAATTTTATTATACTGAACTATGACTGGTGGATTGTCGCAATCCATTCAGTTGAATTTGCAAGTTCATTAACTTCATCTTGAAGCATATCTCCCTCAATTTCACACACTTCTAATTTCAGAGCCCTGTCTTTCTTTTCTCTTTGGATTTTTCGACGTTCATTTAGATCTTTCTCAATGTATGCAAGAGAAATACCAATAAATTTATAAATTTCATGACAGTTAGGACATGTAGGAAGACCTACCTCAGTTGTTCCTTCGTATTCCATGAAACCAAGCTAACCTGAGTCTTCATCACTATCTTCTTTGATTGCCATGAAACACATGCTGCAATTTCCTCATGATCAAATTCTTCTTCATCACTCCAGGCTCCAAGGGATTTATGTTTTTGGAAATTTCTGCTTAGTTTCTTATTCAGCTCAGGGCATTAAGCTTGAATATGTCCATGTTTTCCACACTCGTAGCATCTTCTGTCATTTTTCTCATTCTCATTTATCTTCCCTTTTTTTGAAATTTGATTTACCTCTACAGTAATTTCTATTCCTCATCATTCTTGTTACAACTTTAGAGATCATAGCTATACTATAACCTTGTTCTCATCCTCCTCCTCCTCCTCCTCCTTCTTTTTCTTCTTCTTCTTCTTCTTCATTTTCTGATTCAGCTATGGTTGCTTTGAATGCAACTGTCATCTTTCTCTCTTGCTGGACTTGCCTGTTCAAATTTGTTTTGTCAAACACAATTAGATCACCTCTGAGTTCATCATAGGACATTTTGTCAAGATTCAGACATTCCATGGCAAAATCTTTGGGTGGGAAAATAGCAGGGAGGCTTGTCAGAATTTTTCTGATTTGCTCTCCACTTCTGATTGGTCTACCAAATGATTTCAAGTCTCTAAGGATTTTGTTGAACCTAGAGAAAATTTCTTCCACTGATTCTCCATCCTTCATTTAAACAATTCATAATCTCGAACTAGGAGATTAATCCTTGTCTCTTTCACCTTATTAGTTCCTTCATATGTGACTTCTAACTTATTCCACATTTCCTTTGTCGTTTCACAACTAGATATCCTTTCATATTCTTCTCCACTTATGGCATTGTACAACCGATTTTTTGCCTTGGCTTACACTTGGATAACAGTTGCTCGTTCTTCAGTGTATTCATCTAATCAAGAGGATCTGATGATACTATGATTTCATCGTCTTTATCCTTCTTTGAAAGAATTGGAAGATTTCCCTTTTTCATCACACGTTAAACCTTAATATCATATGACAAAGTGTAGGTCTCCATACGCACTTTCTAATGTGAGAAATGCTGGCCACTTAATTAAGGAGATCGTACCTGAGAAGTTCCATATTGAAATAGTGCTTCAACGACTGTGCTTGATGCCATAATCTTTCCTCACTTGCTGTTAAGCAATTTTCGTGAGTCCTCCTTGAAATTACGATCTCTTCCAAACTCACACCACAAATATAGGTTGCGAGGGGGTCGAAGCAATAATAAAAACCCAATGCAAGTCGGGGTCGAATCCACAGGGAGCTAAATGTAGGATTAGGTGTATACCTTGTGTGAATGTATGATATTCCCTAGATTACACTTCCACATTTTAAATTGTTGTTTCTAATTCTACTTTTACTCTATTGATTGTGATTGTAAGCTAGGAGACACTATTTTGGGGTTTTGGTTGTTTTTCAAGTGATAAAAGATCTAGGGTTGCGACTTTCGCCTAGTTGGTTACATAACGGATTTACAGCTTTAGGGCATGTTTGGTTGATAGGGATATGATATAACAATCACACTTAATTACTCACTATATACCTCTCAGTAGTTTAAGTAATTTTTCCCAATTTGGCTTTCTCAAGTCCAAATAGGTATTTCATGAAGCAAGTAATAAATGCTCTAGTCGGGTCTTACTATCTCTAGGTTCGGCCCTTTAATTGGGGCTATCAATTTCTTGAGTTCACCCTACCTCCTAGCTAGCCTAGTATTCCAAGACTTAGTCTCACTTTCTCAAGTAGATACTAAGTCAATTTGGCATGAATCAATATTTGCAACCATTAATTCTAGAATTCTAAGCATGAACAAGGCTAAATAGCATATACCCAATCATAATAAGCCCTAAATCAATAACCATTAAGTACCCATACTAGGGTTGGGTCACAACCCTAGCTAAGGGTTTAGCTACTCACGGAAGATGAAGAAATTAAAGAAGAAACTAAGATAGAATTCATAAAACTTGATTGAGGAAGGAAAATCTAATGTTTAAAAGCTAATATAGTACAATGTTATCCAATACAGTAAGTAAAAATAGCTCAGGTGCTCCCAACATACAAAACTTGGCCTAAAAATGACAAAAAGTTCTATTTATATTAAGCTGAAAATATCTGACAAAAATACCCTTGCATAGGTTGTGCGGCAGCATAATTCTTTGTGTGGTCCACACTTTGAGCTTGACTGTTCTACTGAGCTTTCTGCGATAGCATAAAACTGGGATGCAGCCGCACTTCATCTAATTGTGTGGAATGCACATTTATGAGTGCGGCCGCACACTTCTAGTTGAACTGGGGCTGGACTGCATTATGCGGACCACACATTTATGAGTGTAGCCGCACTTTGGCCTCCTGCGGTCCGCACATCTTCAATCTCACAAAATGCATGTTCTCTGAATCTTGTTTTCTGCAGCCGCACAATAATAGTGCGGTCCGCACTCTATGAGGGAATTCCATCAGTTCTCCTTCAGAGTTTGCGGTCCGCACTGTGGCCATTTTTGCCTTGTTTTGGTCCTTGTCCAATTTTACTCCTTTTTGAGTTAATTTTTACTTCTTTGACTCGTTTCCCAATATCCCTGCAAGAAAGCAAATTTCATTAGTTCTTGAGAATACCTTTAAGCATTTTCGAGCTAAAACGCAAGTAAAAGAGGGAAAATAAGCAGTAAAAATCCTTAGTTATCAACTCTCTCAAACTTAAGCTTTTGCTTGTCCTCAAGAAATTAAGAAAATTCCCACCTCCACTAGAAAAGGGCTATTTCATCTGGTCTAAGTTGAGTCACACACAAATCAATTGGGATCAACAATTACCCACACGCTCATGAATCATTAACAAGCCTATGATTTGAATGTTGAAGCACAAATGGCTCTAGTGTGACGCTTGAGCATCAAGGGTTGACTTTGTTCATCAAGGAAGATCGCACATTCATGCAAATCGCTGTGGATACCAAACTGCTCCTCTTATACTCTCTGTAAGCTCATCTCCCTCATGAATGAAGAATTCAAAACAATGACTCAAGAAAGCTTCGCTTATCACTCTCAAAAGAATGTCACAAGCCTGGCTCTAAGTACAATATGCTTGCCCCTCATGTAGATCACCACTAATGTAGGCATGCTCGGCTTGAAATCGTGTAGGGTTGTTTCGGCATGTAATGAAGGCTTTTAGACTAAGGAAGGAAATATCGAAATGGAATTGGTTCATCTTTCCTTTAGAACTTCATATTCTCTTTTTGGCTCTTACTTTGCTGACTCTTTGAGTCATTTTCTTTTCCCTTAGGGGGATTAGAGAGACTTGACATCACTCTTTCTTCGCCATGCTAATCATATTCTCCTTCTTTGCTTTCTCCATGCTTTGCACTTTTGCTTTCTTTTGCATCTTTTCAACCCTTTGACATTATTCACTTTATTTTTGTGTTTTTCTTTTGTTCTTTCTTTCTTTTTTCCTGGCCTTTCCTCTTGTTCATTTCTTTTATCTTTTTTTTATGCCTTGAAACCATATTTAAACTCCTCATCTCTCCCCCAAACTTATATTTTTTCCATTTGAATCACATGAGTTCTAAAGAAAGTTCGGGTGCCAAGAGAGGGTCACTACAAAACGGGTAAATGCTTGTAATGTGGTTATCGAATAAAAGAGGCTTTAGGCTCAAAAGGGTTTACTAAGGATGATATTATTGGTGGGACATGGAAGGTTTCAAAACGGTCCAAGGAGAGCCTACAATCACTTCTCAAGCAAAGCTAACTTAGAATTTCGCCTAGTAACATATTCGGGGAAAGTTCTAGACCATTCACACGGGTACTTGGACTTGTAACAAAAGACCTCACCTCTCACACAACCGGATTGTTAAAGATAAATTAGTCGAGGGCCCACAACAACCGCATTCATTATATAAAATCTCTAATAGTTCAACTAAACCACCCATTGATTCCCTAAGTCAACACAAGAGTGACAAGATCACTAACTAGAGTTATTTCTTTACAAAAACTTGTTTTTAACCATAAGCGCATAGTTAAGTGTGTTGGTACCAAGTGAAATATGCTCGACCCTTATTTATTCATTAACACTACTTGTTTTTACCTAAACATAAAAAAACTGACTTAATCCCTTAAGAAGGTTGTCACGTCATCCATCGTTGGGAAGAGCCACCTGGTTCACACAAGACCCACCTTTGGAAAGAACCGTGGCATTAAGAAAACCAAAGTCATATTGTTCACTCAAACTTAAAAAGAAGCTAATAAAGTAACTAAGAAGCTATACTATTAAGAAAACAAAATAAAGAAGCTATGAAATAAACTACTGAAAGTTAGGCAAACTTTCACGACCCAATTTACCCTCCGGAAGGTATCGTGACGGCACCTAGTCTCTACGACTAGGTAAGCCTAATTTTGCGGATAAAACTTAATTAAAAATACAATAAATAAGGGAAATATGTATTCTGAATAACATAACGATGGCGCTCGGCATGTACAAAATATCTATCCCAATGACCCAGAATGTCACAAATAGTCACAAGCCTCTAATAACTACTGTAGCTCTAACAAGTCTGGAAAGTGCATAAGAAAACTCTAAGCGATAGAATGGAAGGGGACTCTGAGGATTCTGCGGACACGGCAAAAACACCTTGTAGTCTTCTAGAATCAGCAGCAAATATTATCCATGATGCTGATAGCTCGTACCTGGATCTGCATACGAAACGTATGCAGGAAAGGGCATGAGTATTCCATTTGGTACCTTATAAGTGCCAAGCCTAATCCCGGTCAAGTAGTGATGAGGTCAGGTTAAGGCCCTACTGGAATCAATATAAACAATTTAAAATAGTAAAAGAGATGAGTAAATTCTACAGTAAATAGTTTAAGTAAAAGTTCAAAAAACTTAACAGTAATGGGAGCCCCGGCCCAGAAAAAGGTAAACACAAGGTGGAATTCTCCAGGGATACCCCCGTAGTTTCACATGACATGCAATACAAGGGGATCTCCCAGAATACGTCTGTAGTCCTAAAAATAAATATGCAGTACAGGGGGATCTCCCAGAATACGTGTGTAGTCCCAAAATAAATATGCAGTACAGGGGGATCTCCTGGAAAACGTCCGTAGTCCCAAAATAAATATGCAGTACATGGGAATCTCCCAGATTACGTCTGTAGTCCCAAAATAAATATGCAGTACTAGGGGATCTCCCGGAATACGTCCATAGTCCCAATTTAAATATGCGATGCAAGATAAATGACATGCATAGCATCAATTTATACAGTTCATCTAATCACAGGTAAGGGAAGCAGTAATCTAACTAAGCATGGCGCACAGAGTATCAAGTAGAAAATTAGACACGTAAGCATGCTTTTCTAATCTAAGCTAAAAAAAAATTAACCGATTAATGAAAATTAATAGGAAAAGGAACAATTTAAGATTTAAGAAGGAAAAGTGGGATTTTAGCAATAACGGCCCGTGTATGTACTCATCACCTCGCTTACACAGCGCCCACACAACAATATCTTCAAACATCCTACGGGGAAGTGCCCAACACAGGATTAGGCAAGCCACTTACCTCAAGCGCTCAAATCAACTTGAAACCATGTTCTTGACATGAGTACCCGACTCCAAATGGCCCAAATCTATTCAAAGTAATTGCATAATGTAAATATAACTTTAAGTAATTAATCTAACTAATTAATTCGAAGGTAAAACACGAAGTTAGGAAAATCGCCCCAAAAAGTCCTCTGGTCATGCCTTGGAATCGGGTAAAATTTGCAAATTTTGAACACGTGTACACTCGAACAAAAATCAACAAAATCCGACGTCAAAATCTCACTCAAAACTCGGATTTTCAATTGGGGAATTTTTCTCCCATTTTCAAACTTTTACCCTAAAATTCCTTAATTATAAGAGGAAAAAAATAATAGATTATAGTATTATGATAAAATTAGAGTTAGAATTCGTTACCCAATGATTTTCCTTCAAAATCCCTCGAGAAATCGTCTCCCACCGAGCTCCAAATCGATTTTGGTGTTATGAAATTTCAAACCCTCGAGTTTTCTATATCTGCCCAGCGAGTTCCGCATCTGCGGTCCATGGGGCCGCACCTATGGAAAAATCATCGCAGGTGCGAAAAATCACATAAAGGGTTGGGTCTGCACCTGCGACCCTTGAGCCGTATCTGCCAGCCCAGCCAGCCTTGGCCTCTTTCCGCATCTGCGCATACCCCTACTGAACCTGCATGTCCTCACCAGTGGATCCCCTTCCGCATGTGCGAAACACCAGAACCAGCACCATCATATTTTTGCCTAAATCTATTTTCTTTCCTGTTGAGCATCTGAAAAACACCCAAGGCCCCCGGGACCTCAACCATTCCTATAACCTCATGCGAACTTAGTCGAGCCTTCATACCACATCACATAATACCAAAAACAAGAATTAAACATGAATTCAATCCTAAGAACTTCGTATTTTTCCAGAATCTACAAACAATGCCGAAATACGTCAAAACTAGTCCGAATGACCTCATATTTTACACACAGGTTACAAATGACACTATGAACCTACAGCCACTTCCGGAGTTCTATTCCGAACTCGATATCAAAATTTCCCATATCGGCTGAAATCGCCGAAAATCTAACTTTCGTCGATTCAAGCCTAAATCTACTACAGACCTCAAAAATACATTCAGGACGCGCTCCGAACCCCAAAATCACTCAACAGGGCTAATAGAGTTGATGAAATTTCATTTTGGATCCATCTTCACACAGTTCTGACTACGGTCCAAATTCTAAGGCTTAAACTCACATTTAGGGACTAAGTGTCCCAAAACTCTCCGAATTCCATAACTAATCACCCCGGCAAGTCCCAATAGCAAGAAAAAATGTGCAAAAAATAATTATTAGGGGCTCGGGGCTCAAACTCTCAAAATGATCGGTCGGGTCGTTATATCCTCCCCCTCCTAAAACAATTGTTCGTCCTCGATATAAAAATATACCTGAAGCTGTGAAAAGATGAGGGTACTAGCTGCGCATATCGTGCTCGGTCTCCCAAGTCACCTCCTCGGGCGGCTGACCCCTCCACTAGACCTTTACTGATGCAATATTCTTTTACCTGAGTTTTCTGACATGTCTATCCAAAATGGCTACTGGCTCCTCAACATAAGATAGATCCTTATCCTGGGCATCCTGGACCAAATTTGTACCCAACAATCGAGCCTTTCCCGTATCAAACCATCACACTAGGGACCGTCACCGCCTACCGTACAAAGCCTTATACGGTGCCATCTGAATGGTGGACTAGTAACTGTTATTATAAGCAAACTTTGGAAGTGTCAAGTATTGGTCCCATGACCCTCCGAAATCCATCATATAGGTACAAAGCATATCCTCGAGAATCTAAATCGTGCGCTCGGACTTCCCATCCGTATGAGGGTGAAAGGTTGTGCTCAACTCCACCCTAATCCTGATGAACGCCTCTCCAGAACCGTGATGTGAACGGTGTACCTCTCTCTGAAATGATGGATACTGGAATACCGTGAAGACAGACAATCTCCCTGATATAAATCTCAGCCAACCTCTCTGAGGAGTATGTAGTCCTAGAGAAAGTTCAACAGACTAGGTTTTTTTTTTTGGTATCTTAGGAGAAAGATTCATCAGACTAAGATTTCTATACTAGGAGAAAGTTCATCAGACTAGGTCTTCTATCTTAGGAGAAAGATTCATCAGACTAAGATTTCTATACTAGGAGAAAGTTCATCAGACTAGGTCTTCTATCTTAGGAGAAAGATTCGTTAGACTAAGATTTTGTTCCTAGGAGAAAATTCATCAGACTAGGTCCTTTTTGTTTGTTATCTTAGGAGAAAGATTCATCAGACTAAGATTTTGATCCTATGAGAATGTTCATCAGACTAGGTCTCTTTTTGTTATCGTAGGAGGAAAATTCACCAGACTAAGATTTCTATCCTAGGAGAAAGTTCATCAAACTAGGTCTTTTATCTTAGGAGAAAGATTCGTCAGATTAAGATTTTGTTTCCTAGGAGAAAATTCATCAAACTAGGTCCCTTTTGTTTTGTTATCTTAGGAGAAAGATTCATCAGACTAATATTTCTATCCTAGGAGAAAGTTCATCAGACTAATATTTCTATCCTAGGAGAAAGTTCATCATACTAGGACTTCTATCTTAGGAGAAAGATTCGTCAAATTAAGATTGTGTTCCTAGGAGAAATTTCATCAGACTAGGTCCTTTTTTTTTGTTATTTAGGAGAAAGATTCATCAGACTAAGATTTCTATCCTAAGAGAAAGTTCATCAGACTAGGTCTTCTATCTTAGGAGAAAGATTCGTCAGACTAAGATTTTGTTCCTATGAGAAAATTCATCAAACTAGATCCATTTTTTTGTTATCTTAGGAGAAAGATTCATCAGACTAAGATTTCTATCCTAGGAGAAAGTTCATCAGACTAGGACTTCTATCTTAGGAGAAAAATTCATCAGACTAAGATTTTTATTGGAAGGGAAATTCATCATACTAGGACTTTTTATCCTAGGAGGAAAAATGTGAAGAGCAATGGCAAGATTTTATGCACACTAGCAAGAAGATAAAGGAAAAGATTTGAGAAACTTCCCTTCATTGACTCTTTTCTTCTTCTTTTTTTTCTTTTTCTTTCTTTTCTTCTTTTTTTTTTTTTGTTTTTGAACCAACTTCCTTGCACTTCTTTATTCCTGTTTCAAACAAAGAAAATTTTGTCAGTTTTAAAAGTGGTTGTCGGTTTGTGGCCTTGAATCTTGGGCAGCTTGGCTTTTGCTAAATCAACTTGAGTCAGTTTCAAGAGACTTTTGCTCTGCATCAACCCTGATTGTTTCACACCCAGTGTCTTTTGTATTTGTGGATTAGTCAGCCTTATCCAACAGGACATCTTTGCTTAGGCGACCTTTTATTATATTTTGAGTGGCTTCTTGCCTTTTGAAGCAATTTGTTTGTCAGAGAGAATCACCAGTTATCTTTGTTCGCGCCAAGTTGGCTGACAAGTGTCTTTTGGGGGAAGCCTATGCATGAATCCTCCATGCATGTTGACTATGACAACTAAATTGCTTGCCAAATTCACTTTGTGCAACTGAAAAGCTGATAGCAGATTTTGAAATCTTTTCTTACTTGTTTTGAGAAGGACTGGCTCGGAGTAAAGGACACAATGATGCAAAGAAAATAGTATTAACAAGAAATACCCATGTAGGGAAGGACAGGGGAAGAGTTTTTTTTCTTCAATAATTAGCCTTGATGATCATGACATGCATTTTGGACTTAACGGCCGATCTATCAAACTGATCTAACCTTTCCTTTTACCATTCTCATGATCTTTGAAGTCAGGCTTGTTTATGCCAATTCTTCGCATCAGCTTCACGACTCACTTTCGACTAGTGGTGCCACGGGGGGTTTTCACCAACAAGTCTCTCTCATTTATTCATCTTTGCTTACGGTCGCCTTACAATGCCCGTGAAGGTCTTCACTAGTAAGACTCTCTCATTTTTTTCCTTTTTCTTTTTCTTTTGTGATCAACTTGACAATGTTCTATGTCGTGTGGAAACTGTTGCTCATTCCATGTTTTCTTTCGTGAGAAACTGATAGTGTTCTATGTCACGTGACAACCGTTTCTCATTTCATGCTTCTCTTAGCATTCTTGAAGGCATATCGGGAGGTCTTTATTCGGAAGGTTTTTGGATAGGGTTGGAAATGAGGGTTGGCATGAAGGCTCGAAGTGGACTCAAAATAAGGGGTTGTGGACGTACAACTCTTGGAATCGACTCTTTCAAAAGTGAAATAAAATATTTGCCCCGGTTTCAGATACTGGGGATTTTTATTTTATTTTTTGACTCTTTTTTGGTTGGACCGAACCGTGTAAGGCTGCCTACGTATCCTTTTTTAAGGAATCAGGTCTAACGTAGTTCAACCATCTGACCTAACTATTTTTCTTTTTGTTTCTCCTTTTTCTTTATCTTTTTTTTCCTTTTTTTTGTATTTCATTTTCTCTTTCTTTCTTTTTTCAAAACAAATTGCCCAAGATTTTATTTTTTGAGGGCATGGACTTTGACTGTTCTTTTTTTTTTCATTTCCATTTTTTTTTTGGACTTTTAACTTTAAACTTGATTCCAAAAGAGGGTGGTCAAAAGAAAATGACACTGGCTCAAAAAGGGGTAGAGAAGGGTATAAAGTGTTTAGATAACAGAAAAAGGGCCTCCCGGCCTCGAGAACGCCAAAACATATTATCTTCACAAACAACGACATTGGTGTACATGTCGGCTTCTAGGTCATTTTTAGTGTAAAGCTGTATGAGCAATACTTTCCTCGCAGTGAATGACCCTTGTCAATTTGGGTGACTTTTTCTTGGTTTTTTTCTTGATGTAGAAGATTTATTTTGCCACTAAACTGATACATTTCAAGTTGTCTAGAATACACCTTCTTTTGCAAACACTTTTTATCTTTTAATGCTAAACAGACATCAACCCGTCTGATCATCCTTAAGCCCGCTCTTCTTAATGATTCAAACGGTAGAGATCCTACACTTCCATGAGCATGGTTGCTTTGGTTCCATGTAAAAGTGACTCGTGCTTATTTTCGGAATGTTACATGTCCTTATTCATCCTCAAAAGTGTCTCTTTCTCACTTATGTCATTCAAGACTAAATCAGTTTTCTAAGATCTGGCCAAAATTTCCGCATGCATGTCATGTCACTAGAACTAGCGTGGAATGAACTATGCACAAAATGGACACAAAATGAGTGACTGCTTTTTTTCCGCTCTCTTTTGTTTTTGTTGAATAAAGGATAGAAAGGTCCGATGGTACAAAAGAAGAAGAAAGGACGACAAAATAAGCTACCATGGCTAAAAGAAGAGTGACTTTCCCGTTGCTAAGCGACATTTTAGCCACAAAGTTGCACATCAGCACTACGACGACATTCAGTACTTTTTATTGATTTCGATTCAACACTCAAATTTGACTTTTTAATCAAATCACTCCCAATATTGACTATCGAATTTTAGGACTGACGGCATGAGAGATTTCATAGCAATAATTTCCCAAAGGACTTGAATGAATTTTCATGTCTCCCCATCATCAAATCTTCCCGAGCAGGCCATGTTCTATTGCTCAAATCGGGTAATGTCAACCTCATATTTGCCTCCATTTTTAGTTTTTCACTGCCAACTTGCCTACTTGCGTTTTCGTGACTTTGGATCAACAATAGTGGTGCTTGTTCCATTGCAAACCAACAAACCGACCACCTTTAACTGACTTTTAGTTCAAAACAACAGCATGTTAGAATAATCACTCTCTCTTTTTTCCCCTTTTTTTTCTTTTCTTTTCTCTCATTTTTTTCGCTTTTTTTTTTCTCAGTTATTTTTGTCACTCTTTTTTTATATTATTCTCTCTCCTCTTTTTTTTCACTTTCTTTTTTTCTCTCTTTTTAAATATTTGTCGCATGAATCAGACCTTGCGTAGTTCGGGAGGATTGTGAATAAAGTAAATAAACTAACTTTTTGATTTTTTTTCTTTTGAATTTTTCTTTTCGTATTTTTTCGAAACAAAGACTTAAAAAGAAGAAAATATTTTAGAATTTCTATGTGCTTGTTTTTTTTTAGAATTGTTGAAAATAGAGACTTCTAAAGAAGAAAGAAAATATATATTTTTTTAGGAATTTTGCTTTTATATTTTTTTTTGAATTTCGAAAGAAAAACTTCTAAAGAAGAAAGGAAATATTTATTGAATTTTTGGACTTTTATTTTGAATTTATGAAAGAAATACTTCTAACGGAAAAAGAAAATACTTTTGAATCTTGAATTTTCTTTTCAATTTTCGAAAGAAGAATGAAAATGTTTTTTTGAATTTTTTTTTTGTTTTTTTTTTTTTTAAAGAAAGGCTTCTAAGAAGAAAGAAATTTTTTTTTTTTTTATTTCTGGGAAAAAGACTTCTAAAAAAGGTAGAAAATATATTTTTTCTTGGATTTTGATTTCACTTGTTTTCTTTTTCTAACGAAAGACTTCTACAAAAATATCTTTGGTTAAAATTTTTATTTGAAATTTTCTAAAGAAAGATTTCCAAAGAACAGATTGAAAGAAAATATTTTTGGATTTTTTTTAAAAATAGGGGCCGGAACCTATGAGGTTTGCCTACGTATCTCACATCCGGTGAGAATCAGACCCGCGTAGTTCTGGTCGTTTTGACAGAACAGAGGAAACATGACTTTTGAAATCATTGCCTTATTTTCTTTCTCTTTTGTTTTCAAAATTTAGGCAGAGTTTTGAAAATTTTCAAATACCTAACTCTCACTCTTTTTTTATTATTTTTCTCTTTTTTATTTTTATTTTCTTTCCCTATTCTAGAAGCCAGTCCACATGCAAATCGAAAGAAAAAAATACGCAAGTAGCACGTAAGATGCATCAGGATGGTCTTTGTAACGACCCGGTCTGTCGTTACGTAAAATCTGCATTATAATTGTTGCTATTGACTTATTATAGATTGGTTATTCTGTTATTAATGTGTTAGAGTTGATGGGCGTGGAATCGGAATGGTTAAATGAGAATTCAGACACTTAGTCCTTAAAGAATACCCTTAAAATGGGAAGTCAACTAAGAGTTGACTTATTGGTAAACGACCTCGGAATGCGTATTTTATGTCTCGGATAGCTTTGTTAGGTGATTTTGTAATTAGGAGTGTGTTCAGAATAATTTTGTGATGTCCGGTGTAGAATTAAGCTTGAATTGGCAGAAGTTAGTTTTTGGCGATTCCGGACGGCAGTGGAAAATAGGCTATCGGGTTCGAAATGGAATTCTGACGGTTGGAACAAGTTCGTAATGTCATTTTGGACTTGTCTGCAAAATTTCAGGTCAATCGGAGTTGATTTGGATAGTTTCGGCATCATTGGTGAATTTTAGAAATATCAAAGTTCTTAGGCTTGAATCCGATGCAAATTTGGAGTTTTGATGTTAGTTTTGGTGTTTTGAGAGTGCAACTAAGTTTGAATGATGTTATGGGATATGTTGGTAAGTTTGGTTGGGGTCCCGAGGGGCTCAGGTTTATTTTCGGGTGATTAACGGACTCATTTGGACTTAGAACAATTGTTGATTTTCTGGTGTCAGTGCAGCAGATTTTTACTCTCTGCGATCGCATAAAGGGAGTCGCGGTCGCATAGAGCATTTGGAGAGGGGTCAGGACTTACTCTCTGCGATCGCATAAGTATGCCCGCGATCGCAGAGGACGAGCAGGTTAGGCACTGCGGTCGCGTGAGGTTTCTTGCGGTCGCATAGAGCATTTGGAGAGGGGTCAGGACTTACTCTCTGCGATCGCATAAGTATGCCCGCGATCGCAGAGGACGAGCAGGTTAGGCACTGCGGTCGCGTGAGGTTTCTTGCGGTCGCATAGAGCATTTGGGGCGCGTGGGGTCGGGAGGTCAGGAATGTTGTGCGATCGCAGAAGTCAAAATCCATAACAGTATGCGATCACAGGGCCAAAGTTGCGATTGCTGAGAACAAATAATTGGGCAGTTAAATAATAAACCCTCTACGACTTAAACCTTATTTCCATCATTTTTGTACGGACTAAGAGCTTTGGGGGCGATTTTGGAAGAGGGAAATCCTTGTTCTTCATAGAGGTAAGTGTTCTAATCATTAAAACTCGTTTATGGGTGATTATAGACCGTAATCTCAGCCTTTACTTAATGAAAAACAATAGAAAAATAGGATTTTGGGGCATGAGATTATGAGACCTTCAAGGGCCGATTTGAGGGGTCAAACGAACTCCGATTTTGGTGTTCTTTATATGTACGGAATCGTGAGAAGATGAAGAACACTTTTCTGTAAAAATTTCTGAGTTTCGGGACGCGGGCCTGGGGGTCAGGTTTTGACCGAATTCGGATTTTGAGCTAAATTCGATATTTTTCAATTGGAATTTATTCCTTAAGCATATATTGATAATAAAAAATCTGAAATTGGTATATTTGGAGCCTTCAGAGGTTGATTCGAGAGGCAAACGCACTACGGATTAGTTTTCGGGCTAGTTTTGAGGTAAGTAATGTCTTGAAATCCTGTTCTGAGGGTATGAAACCCAAGACTATGCACCCTTCACGGGTTTTGGAATACAAGGATTGAAACTTGGGAAATATATTCCCTACTTAGGCAACTATTGAGTTGCGAAACCAATTTTTAAGCCTTTACTTAATTAGTATTTATATATTATGAAATGTTTTGGGCTGTAAGCCGTGTTTGGGCCCTAGTGCCGATCTGTTTATCCCTTGGGGGAATGTTTTACTGTGTTTCCTCACTTGATATGTTGTGAATTACACTCAGTCTTTTCCCGATAAATGGTTTTGACACTCGGAGTATTTTGATACTATATATTGAAAAATGAAACATTGTTTTGGGTCGAGAACCCGGTTTGTTTATGGCCTAAGGGCTAATTGAAAGTGTCTGACTGAGTGATGTGAGGAGGCTTCCAGGCCTTATGAGCGATGTGAGGAGACTTCCAGGACTTATGAGTGATGTGAGGAGGCTTCCAGGCCTTATGAGCGATGCGAGGAGGCTACTAGGTCTTATGAGTGTTGTGAGGAGGCTTCCAGGCCTTATGAGTGATGTGAGAAGGCTTCCAGACCTTATGAGTGATGTGAGGAGGCTTCCAGGCCTTATGAGTGATGTGAGGAGGCTTCCAGGCCTCATGAGAGAGATGAGAAGGCTTCCAGGCCTTATGTTATTATTGCGCTTGGGTTGTAGGAGCCCCTCCGGAGTCTGTAACACACCCCAAGTGAGCGCCGGTACCGATTGAGTAATGATGATTGCCCGCAGGGCTGATAGTGAGTGATGATTGATACTGGGTGATCTAGAGAATGCCTAAGGGAAATGGTTACGATAATTGATTTTGGCCCGAGGGGCGGATTTATGCTGATTTTATTAAATTTTCGAACTATGATTCACTTTGTTTTCAAACTGAGTTTTACTGAGGATTTCACTGAGATATATTGATATTTACTTGTTCTAAAAGGTTTTCTGGAAACTGATTTCGAACTTATGAAATTGTAAAATACTACTTGGTGACTTGATGTTTTACTGGTTGTTGTGAAATGGTGTATTTGTTTGTGTGCTTTATATTTCTCAGACCGTGATTTCTTTTCATTGCTACTGAGTTGGCGTACTCATACAGACTCCCTGTGCCTCTGTGCACAGATCCAGGTACGAGCTCGCAGCAGTAGCTGACGCAAGTTCGTTAGCGCAGTCACGGGATTTTGAGGTAGCTGTTCAGCGTCCACAGCTTCTCCATTTCCCCTCCTTGTTTAGCTTTAGCATTTGATTCATAGATATGCATTATAGTTTTAGAAGAGTTAGATTTATTTATTCGTAGATGCTCATGACTATTGACTCTAGTTTTTGGGAGGTTTGTTAGACTATTATTGGGACGTTAAGACTTACCTATATTAAATGATGCTATAGTTGCATGCTTGTTATTAAATTGTGAACTGTTATAATTGAACAACAGCCTAGTAATGTGATGATTGGATAGCCTAGTTTCACGATAGGCGCCATCACGGCCTGTTAGGATTTGGGGTCGTGACAAGTTGGTATCAGAGCTCTAGGTAACATAGGACTCAACGGTCATGAGCAGGTTTAGTAGAGTCTTGTGAATCAGTACGGAAACGTCTGTACTTATCTTCGAGAGGTTGCAGAACTTTTAGGAAATATCTCTATTTTCTTGAACTCTTTCGTGCCAATCTATTGATTCTTGAAATCTAAACTTACGTTGTTTCATTCTCTCACAGATGGTGAGGACACGTAATACCGATCAGGGTGACCAGGCACCAGCAAGAGCCACAAGGGGTCGAGGCCGAGGTAGAGGTAGGGGACCAGCTCAGGCAGCAGCCGGGGTGGTACCACAGGATCCCCCTATTGTTCAGGATCAGGTTCCCGCCGATGGTGCTCCAGCGGAACAGGCTCAGGCACCGGCAGTGCCTATTGTTATTCTGGGTCTTCAGGAGACCCTCGCTCAGATATTGATGGTGTGTTCCAGTTTAGCTCAGGCAGTTGTTATGTCTAACACTGCCACTGCAGCTCAGGTCGGAGGAGGCAATCAGACTCCAGCTGCCCGGACACCTGAGCAGGTTGTACGGGATATTCAGGCACCAGGAGCAGCCCCAGTTCAGCCGGTTGCTCCAGCTCAGGATTTTGTGGTCGCTGCTATGCCTGAGGATGAGCAGCGCAAGCATGAGAGGTTCAGCAGACTTAAACCTCCGACTTTCAGCGGTACAGAGGGTGAGGATGCCCAAGGTTTTCTTGATAAATTCCAGAGGATACTACGTACTACAGGTATTTTGGAGACTAGTGGGGTCTCGTTTGTTACATTTCAGTTTGCGGGTGCTGCTTTTACATGGTGGGAATCATTCGAGAGGCGTAGGCCGATTTGTTCAGCTCCTCTCACCTGGCAGCAGTTTTCCACGATCTTTTTGGAGAAATATGTTCCTCAGTCCCACAGAGATGAGCAGCGTAGGCAGTTTGAGCAGCTGCGCCAAGAAGAATTATCAGTCACCCAGTACGAGATGAGGTTTTCTGAGTTAGCCAGACATGCATCTGAGATTGTCCCTACTAACAGGGAGAGGATTAGGAGGTTTGTAGATGGTCTCTCGTATCAGCTTCGGATTTTGATGACCAGAGAGAGGGTGTCTGGAGTCACATTTGAGCAGGTTGTTGATATTGCTCAGGATATTGAGTCGGTTCATTGGCAGGATCGTGAGGAAAGAGAGGTCAAGAGGCCTTGGGGATTAGGAAATTTCAGTGGTGCCCCTTCCAGAGGGCAATTTCAGCCTATGGGAGGTCGTTCATTTAGACCTCCACAGTCAGTTCGCCCAGCGTACAGTGGTGTATCATCGGGGCAGGGTCCTCGCAATGCTCATCAGGGACGTTCATCCTTTAGTGCCCTTCCAGCTCAGAGCTCCTCCCGAGCATCATCTCATCAGGGATCTTCTATGCATGGTTCGTCTGGTGGTTATCATAGGGGTGGAGGTTCTCGTTCGTTTTCCCCA
>ML256812.1:0-53752 GCA_005239495.1 Nicotiana undulata
TTTTCTCTAACTCCCTACACAGACTTACTCTTGCTTCATTCAAATCTTTCTCAAGTGTGACATGCCTTTCACTAGCTATTTCCTATCCTTTTTCTACACTTGATGGACCAAGTTCTAGTTTGAGCTCCTGGATGGTTTCCTCTATACATGAGATTTTATCTTGAAGGTTATTTCTTTCTTGTTCTACATCATTTATTCTTTCATTCAACCTAGTTTTATCAAGATCTAAGCTTTCAGTTTTTTCTTTCAAATCTCTCATCACTGCAGTCCTATCTTCTCTCTTTTCTTTTTCAAGATTGCCTAAAGTTTTCTTTAGATCCTCTACTACCATTAATAGGTCATCTCTAGTTTGTTCTACTTCTCCTAGTTCAGTGGTCAAAAGGTCCTTATCTTCGACTAATACATAGTATGTATCAATGAGAACGTTAGACAGAGACAACAATTTTTTAGGAGAGTAGGATTTCAGATTTCTCGGAACATCCCTGAAATTTACCTCTTCGATGTCATCATCTTCTTCTTCTTCATCTGATTGAGCAATGAGAGCAAAGAATGAGTCGTACTCCTTTGCCTTGTTTTCAATAGCCATCATGGACCTGTTTTCTGCTTCAGGTTCCTCCTCTGATTCACCGGATGAATCTCCCCAAGCGGCAAGGGCTTGCCTTACAACATTGTCAGCTGCACTCTTCCTACTGAATCTCCTTACCACACTTATGACACAAGTCATGGTTCCTAGGCTTGCTTGAGCTGCCTCTTCTTGGTATTCCACCATTCCTTCGAACCATCTTCTGGAATCTCTTGGTGAGATAGGCCATGTCATGATCTTCCTCACTTGACTCTTGTTTTTCAGCTTGGAGAACCAGGTTCTTCTCCTTTTTGGGCTCTCTTCTTTCACTGTCCTTTTTCCTTTTCATCTCGTAAGTTTTCAGGTTCCCAATCAACTCATCCATTGTTAGGATTTGCAAGTCCTTTGCCTCAGTGATGGCATTTACTTTGCTTTCCCAGGAACCAGGTAGAACACTTAGGATTTTTCGTAATAGTTTGTTCCTGGGAATGATCTCTCCTAAAGAGTGAAGCTCGTTGATGATGGAAGTGAACCTGGTATGCATGTCTTGTATATTTTCATCTTCTTTCATCTTGAATAGCTCATACTCAGTAGTGAGCATGTCTATCTTTGATTGCTTTACTTGTGTTGTTCCTTCGTGGGCTGTCTGCAGGGCTTCCCAGATTGCTTTTGCAGAATGACAAGCAGAAATTCTGTTGTATTCATCCGGTCTTATTCCACACACTAGAATTTTCTTGGCACGATAGTTCTTTTCCAGAGCTTTTCTATCGGCATCATTATAATCGAGTCTTGTTTTTGGCACCAGTAATTCAACCTCTCCCACCTTGTGCATAGGAACGTGAGGTCCATCACAAATGATGTACCATAACTCTGAGTCTTCAGCCATGATGAAGTCGTGCATGCGAGTCTTCCACCACCCATAGTATTGACCATTGAACCTCGGAGGTCGATACGTTGACTGTCCCTCTTCGAAGTTTGGTCGAGCAGCCATTACAGATCCTTTCTTGGTATTAACCGTTTAGAAAGAACCCGCTCTGATACCAATTGATAGTTCCTAAGAGTCCACCAAACAGTAGAGGTACCAGGTCTTCTACTAGTTCCCACAGAGTTATATGCTAGAAAGACAAGTAAAGAGACAAAGGATTTTTATGTGGAAAAATCTCACTCAAGGGGACAAAAACCACGACCTATACTTGTAGGATTTCAACTTCACTAACTTGTAATCTAAACTATTACAAGCCACTTTGTAAGGCAACCTTACAAAGACTTCGACACACTAACTTTTAATACTTCTTACAAGCCACTTTGTCACTATCTAGTTACAAAGACTTTGACTCATGAATAGCTTTAGCCACACAGAAGTTTAGAGAATAAAGAGTTAAAAGATTCCTAACTAGTTGCTTCTACAAAAGCTAGTAGGATACAATAAGAAACAAAATACAAGATTATAACTCAACTAAGGACATTATCAATACTTGATGAGCACGTTGTGTAGGCCTTAGTGGAGTTGTCTTCTTGATCTTGAAGCTCTTGAGTCTTTAATGCTTGAGAGCACTTAATGCTTGAATATTCTTTTTGTAAAATGCTCAAGTGATCTAGTTGTTCTTTTTTGCTTCAAGATATTCTCATACATTACACATCCCAAGAAGGAACCCAATGTCTTGAGGGTACAAGGCTCAACCACAAGGAAGTGACTACTGCACTGTTGCTACACTGTAGCGTGAGCAGTGACAGCCAGTCACTTTTCTGTCACAGCTTTTTACAGCTGTCAAGTTAACTTGTTCTTGAATCTGTGAGTCTGATGAGGGAGCAGGTCCCTCAGCTGGTCCGTCCTTATTCAGCAATGAATGATCCGGAATTCCTGGAGACATAGATGACTTGTGATGTTGTATGTGCATTAGGTCCTCGACCTGGTTCTTCACATAAAAGTTTGTTGGGTCATCAAAACAAAACACAACTCATCAAATGATATTGTTTGTATTGTTGACTCCCTTACCGGGATGTTATGGTTTCTATTATTGTTTATGTTGTTAATGATATTGTTTGTATTGTTGACTCCCTTGCCGCGATGTTATGGTTTCTATTATTGTTTATGTTGTTTTGATGATATTGTTTATATTGTTGACTCTCTTGCCGGGATGTTATGGTTTCTATTACTGTTTATGCTGTTAATGATATTGTTTGTATTGTTGAATCCCTTTTCGGGACGTTGTGATTTATGGTTCATATTGTTGATGTTCCTTTCCAAATTGTTGTTCTTGATATTGTCTGGGTGAGGAAGAGTGTAAAGCACGAAGGGTGATACCGTGTATTTATTTGTTGCATTGTGAGAAAGAGTGTAAAGCACGAAGGGTGATGCCGTGTATTTATTTGTTGCACTGTGAGGATGAGAGTGTAAAGAACGAAGGGTGATGCCGTGTCATAATTTAATATTCAAAAGCACAAAGGATAATGTCGTGCCGTTTTATTTATTCATTGCATCGTGAAGATGAGAGTAAAATCACGAAGGGTGATGCCGTGTATTTATTTACTTGTTTTGGCGAGGATGAGAGTAAAAGTACAAAGGGTGATGTCGTGCACTTGGTTTGGTAAGGATGAGAGTAAAAGCACGAAGGGTGATGTCGTGTACTTGTCTTTGCATTTTATTCCGTTATTCTAAATTTGGATATTCCTACTGATCTCTTACTGTATTTATTGGCAAGATTTGATATTCCTCCCGTACTGTTCTGAGTTACAGACTGAGTTCCGGTAGATGAATCTTGAGGAGATTTTGATCAAGGGACTTTATTGAAAAGTATTATTGAAAAATCAATGGTTTCGAAATGATTACATTTGAATGACTTTTACATCGAAGGTATATTTGAAAAGCACTAGTCTTTCCTAAAATGATATTTGGAAGTCATTTAATGGGAAAGCATCTTTGGGAAGTTTCGTATTTTGAAAGAAACTATGTTTTACGTAATTCTCTCTATTAAGTATACTTATATCTACTTTTGGAGAAAGTATGTTTTCAAAGGGAACTCTTCCATACTAAAATGATTTTATTTGCAAAAGATTTTCATATGAACTGCTGTTTAAAGATTTCCACAAGTTTATGGATTTTAATGGCTAAGCCCGATGTGAACAAACCGACGTAGAGTTGAGTTATTGGTGTTCTCTATTGTATTGTGTTTCCTTTTGGTTTGGCTTGTTTTGCTGTCCATCCTTCTGTGTATTTTTGTGCTATTTCGTGATTGATTTCTGCAATATCCTTCCGCTTTATATTGTCATTGTTGTAAATTAATCCGTGAAGTCTTAGATAGACGTAACGTTCGGTCATTTCTATATTCATGTTATTTATTTTGTAGACCAGTGGTGTCTTGACTAGTCCTCGTCACTACTCCACTGAGGTTAGTCTTGATACTTACTGGGCACCGCTGTGGTGTGCTCATACTACACTTCTATGCATTTTTGTTTGCACAGATCCAGGTTTTGGTTGTTAGTTGCTGCGCGGATGATTGCTGAGGGGACTCAAGGTAACATGTTGCTGCGTTCGCAGGCTTCAGAGTCACCTTCCTGTTTATTTCAACTGTACTTACTTATTTCTAGACAATTGTATTTAGATTTGGTAGAGCTTATGACTTGTACCTTACCGGATTTTGGGGGAAATGTAGACTCAGTCAAGATTTCTACTATCGAGATTGTTAAAGTTCTTTTATTATTGTTAGTGTGGTTAAATGTTAGGTTTACCTAGTCCCTAAGACTAGGTGCCATCACGGTACCCAACAGAGGGAAATTTGGGTCGTGACAAGTTGGTATCAGAGCTCTAGGTTCATAGGTGCTACGAGTCATAAGCGGATTTAGTAGAGTCTTGCGGATCGGTACAGAGACGTCTGTACTTATCTTCGAGAGGCTACAGAACTATTAGGACAATTTCACTTCCTTCATTCCTATCGTGCGAGTTTATTGATCTTGATGTTTGAAATTATCGTTCCATTCTCTCACCGATGATGAGGACACGAACGGCGGTTCCGATGATGTTACCCCGAGGCAAGTGTCGTAAGGGTCAGAGACAGAGGCCGACGAGGAGCACGTGCTGCAGTTAAGATGCCTTCTAGAGCAGTCGTTCAGGAGTTGCCAGTAGTTCTAGTTGGGAGACAGGTACTGGGGGAGCCTGTTGCTACCCCGGACTTCAGGAGGCCTAGGCATAGTTTTGAGATACATGGACTCAAGCGAGATTGATTCTAGTTCACCGGCTATTACACGGGTCAGGGGAGGAGTTTAGACTCCCACCGTCTACACTCTAGAGCAGTGAGATCATGTTGGTCAGGTACCAGTTGTCATGACAGCCCGACAGTTGGTTTCAGTTAAGCCGTGGTTATGGCAGTAGCATCGGAGGAAGAATACCTTGGACTTGAGGGGTACAGGAAGTACCACCCTTCTATCTTTCAGTGGATTGGCGGCAGATGGTGCCCAGGGTTTCCGGAAGAAGTGTCACTATATTCTTCGCATCTCTGGTGTTGTGGAGACGAGCGGAATTATTTATGTCACGTCTCAGGTTCAGAGTAGTGGGTTGATTAGCAAAATGATTTATTGAGTGCCTCCACTTAATAACTAAATAATTGCTTATGAGAACAAAATTATCTATATCAGTTTGATATACGTTATATACGAAAGTATATTACATTCTCCCCTCACAAGTGGTTCAGGGTCAGGAACCAAATAATTCCATTTTATTATTATTGATGCGCGGTGTATATTTTGATTAACACCATAATGCATAAAGATGGGTTCCCAAAATTGAATAAGAAAGTTAGTTTTTCTAACATGAGGGGGAGATATGATAAACAATTGAGAAAAAAGTTATGTGGAATGAATTATCATTTGTACATCTAGATCCTTGAAAAGATAATATGAACTTGAAGTTCATAGAAAGATAATTCATCTGCAGTATATTGCAAAGCATGCTAGACGCATTTGCTGACCCAAAGAAAGTAACTATATTCTCGTTGCAAATAATCTTATGAAGTCCTAGAAGGACAAAGTCTATGGTACACTTAAAGCGTATAGACAAATCGGTTCAAATAAACTTCTTGATAAAGAAGATGAGCAAATGATCAAAATGGTCATAATAAAGGAGGCAAGTGATCCAAAAGATCACATGACATAACACTTCATAAAATCTCAGGATAGATTCATGTACCTGAATATATTAATAAAGAGATCTCAATGTTATATCTTTATGGGGAAAACAATATTGGAACCGATATAAAATGATCGTCGACGGAATCTATCATATCTCTTAGTATAAAAGAAGATTTTAAGTCTATCGAACATAGACACAAAAATATTGGCAAAATGGAAGAGACACAATTCGAATAGAATTGGTTTCATATGAAAGACAAGTATTTGGACCTGCAGTTCAAACACTTGAAAATATAAAGTCAATGATATGTGCAATCAGTTTTCGATATCTTATTTGGCTAGCATGACATGAAAACTTGATATGCATCTAATTAAAGTCTATTATATGACTTACTAGATGATGTACCCGTGCGATGCACGGGCCCGAGTGTTTTGTTCTTCTTCTTCTTTATTTCTTATTTTTAATATTTATTGGTCTATTGCTAATTACACACTTTCTAGCCTTTAGGAAAAGAAGAAAGAGAATAGACTTTTGTGTAATAACGTATAGAACCACGATTACATGTATTGTTATTTATCTTTTGCATTATGTGCATTTTAATTTTTCTGAAATCATATTATTATACCAATCACTTTGAAATACTTGTCGAAGTTTAATGCTTTATTATATAGTAATTAGATAATAATTCAAGTAGAATTTAAATTATTTCTACATAGGGTCTACATTTTTTTTATTTTAATTTTTTTTTGCACCACCAAGCCTTAAATTAATTACTATAAAATAATAATTAAAAAGTCAGTTGAAAAATAAGTTGTCATGTATTTTTTTGATTGTTTAAATTGAATGATATATAGTTTTATTCTTTTAGTATTTTCAGATGTGTTAATGTATTACTTTTTTCTTTTTATACTAATCAAAATCTGATTAATAAAACATATTAATGTTATTCCCAAATAGTTGATGAAAAGGTACTTTTTGATCCTTTGAAATAATAATCGTGATTTTTAATTATTGAGAATTTTAACAAAATATTTGTATTTTGTTCTAGTTGAATGACATAATATTAAAAATAAATTAATCTCTCGATCACGCTAAATACTAATCAGATTGACCTTAAATTAAAATATTACAGTTTTTTCTAGTTTCATTTGATATGATTGAGATACTATTGTCACGACCCAAAATCCTAGCTCAGGATGTGATGGCGCCCAACAACGGGGTCAGGCAAGCCAATATTTAAACTACTACAATTCCTTCTCATTTTCCTTAAACATATCAATATATATATATACCAAGTTACAAAACGTAGATTATTAACCGATTGAGGGTAACTAACTAGATTTAAACAAAACAGTCATAATGAGGTGTGAGTCCAAAGTATGCATATATGTACGGACATAATCTACACAAATACTACGTGTGTGCCAGGAACTAGTGTCACGAGTGTCACGGGCATACTAACTGGATAGACAAAAGGTAGAATATACAATCCACTGTCTGAAACAAATAGACGGGAACATAAGCAAAAGAAACTCCATGGTGCTGCTGAGGATCGTTAGGAAAAGCAGCTCACCGTGAAGTCAGGTCTGCTACAGTCAATATCTAGCTCCGGTCTGATAACCAGAAGCACCAGCCTCAGAACCTGTACAGTTAAGTACAGAAGTGCAGCATGAGTACATATTAAATAAATATGTACCCAGTGAGTATCCCGTCTAATCTCGAAGAAGTAGTGACGAGAGGTCGACTCGATACTCACTAAGGTCCAACAACAATAATATAAAACATGATATAACGAAATGCAGTAGACATGGGAGGCAGTAAGCAGTAAATACATGTCAAGTACAGAACATCCGAGTAACTACCGAATCTAAAAAACAATGTTTACCTTCCTCTTTCCCAAGTATCTGTCGGGCCAATATAAATGAAATAGAACCAGATAGTCATGAGCACACAAGGATAAAACAGTCGGCCGGAGTCAGAAGGTTAGTATCTATGCACTACCGAGGATCGACCGTCCCGTCCCATAAGTGCATCATATATGCGCGCTGCCGAGGATTGAACGACCCGAACCATAAGTGCGTCTCTCAGTGTAATCATATCATATCATAGTACAGCTCTCGTCCATGCACTGCTGGGGATCGACCGGCCCGTACCAAGAGTGCATTCTTAATTAAATCCTTGTGCACTGTCGGGGATCGACCGGCCCGTACCAAGAGTGCACTATAAATCCGCCGTGGAGTACGACCCGCTCCCATAAGAGTGAAGGAAATTACATATCGCTCGCGGGATGTAAATTACGAAGCGACAACATGCGCACACAGAATGTAAAGTTCATTTCACCACAATCCTTTCCAATTATTTAAGTAAATGAAAGCTCGGGAAAACAATAATATCTTACATGAGTACAAAACTTATAAGTCATTTCTTTTCCTTTCATAATACTTTTCATAAATAATTTATTTCATATTCCTTCCCGTAAGTCAATTCATTTCATAATATTTTTCCGTGAAAACAATTTCCTTCCATATTATTTGAAAATCCATAAATCTCAGAGAAACAAAACCACATAACAGGATATTATAACATACATATAATTCATTACAAGAAGTATACAGGGCATGATGTGGGACCTAATTACTCGGACATAATAATAGTAGCCGCTACGTACGGACTCTCGTCACTTGGTACGTACGTAGCCCCAGCAAACAATTACATGTAGCATGTAGAATACCTAAGGGGGCAATTCCCTCTTACAAGGTTAGAAATGAGACTCACTTCGCGTCGAAACTACCCCTCAGATCAAGGACGTGCCCGCAACTCCGAACTCTATAACCGAGGACTCGAGATTGAGTCGATTCTCTTGCCAATCCCGTGCTCACTCAGAATTGTGTCTCGCACTAAAAGAACATCTCTGTGGAACGTCATTGGCAATGGAAGAAAGATGATTCCTTTCCATGTTTAAGGGTAGACTACGATCTCTTTTCCAATTGCTTTTACAAAATAATCAAATTTTGGTCATGCACATATTTGTATAACGATTAATTTGATAAGTTCCAGAAAGTCACTTCCTTTGGACAAAAGAAAAAGATTTCAAGAAATGGTGATGAATGCTCCTTATACATGAGGTTGGATAACGTTAATGGTCTTCTTTAATTCACATTCCCAAAGAAGACCCTTACGTGGTAATTTTCATCTTTTGACTCATCATGCATTTTATTGACACTTGGCTTGGCTTAATGCCCTGTGTCAGCTTCAAAAATATATTTATCCGTATAATTAAGAATTATCTTAAATTACTTAGGATACTATTCACTTTTAACATATCTTACTATCATGGTCAGGTGGTACTAGTTCATAATTACCAGAAATTTTAGCTCGGGCCGTATTTTATTCCAAAATGTCAAACCTCGACGAAAATTATTCATTTTTTTTTTCAATTTGCTTATCCTATCACATTCACAAATTTGCTTATCCCTTATTTGAAATAGCGTGATACTTATAAATTCAAAATAAATCTCATTTAGGAAAACGAGGTCCGATTAACGCAAAGCGACCGGTCGGTTCGTTACAACTATTTAGGGTATAATGCAATTTTATCACAATAGTAGTATTTGTTGAGATTTTTTAAAAATAATTAATTGTATATTTATGCATTTTGAAATTTATATAATGTTGAATTATTATTGAATAGAGTATGTACTCAACTCACTTCGATCATAGAGGGAGAAGTATAATCATGTGTGACGATACTTCTCATACTTTCTAATATATAATGGTTTATAAAAGAAAAAAATTCCACAAATTAATTGTCTTAATTTTTTACTTCAGATATTCTCAACTCATATTTTAGAGAGGGGATACTTATTATACAATTTAAACAAATTTTTAATATTCTATAATAAGAAAGGGGACTTGAAACTATATTTTATTCTTAAGTATTTTTTTCGAATTTTATAAAGTATTTCAATTGAAATCGCAATTTAATGAGAACTTTGTATAAAATGGTATCAATTTATAATGATATAATAATATAATAATATTTGAATGTAAATCAACATACATTATCACTAATTCTTTTCTAAGAAAATCTTCTTTACCTGAAATAGTTAATAAATAAAATAATATTTCTTAAGGAGATAAAAGAATTGTCATATATAAATGTATGTAATCTTAGTATTTTTAATAAGGTGAACATCTGAATTATAAAATTATCAAAAGAATAATATTTTTAATTGAAAGTGCTTATTAAAAAAATAAAATAATCATTTAATGAAGATAGTGAATGTTGAACGAAAAGTGAGGTCCACCAAACTTTTGAGCGCATTAATATATATATATATATATATATATGAAGACAGGGAATAACTAACTAAAATTAATATTCTAAACAACTTTTACATTTCTACTGCTTCATATAATATCTAACATTTGGAGAGAATATGCCACTGCCTCAAAATATACAGACACTCTAACACACCTTCCCCTCTCCCCTACCCCCAACCTCTACATTCAGGTTGCACAATTAGACTATGGGTCCGGTTATAATACCGTGTCAAAACGGATCTTCAACTGGAAATCTAACTCAAGAGGTGAAGATTGTTTAATTAACAAGGAAGGAGACAACGCGTAATCTCTTAACAAACATGGGACACTCAAACATGTATAGAGCTACCATAAGCTTGAATAAAAAAAATAAAAAAAAATCACAAATACTGAAATATGGTGAATTAGACATTAAAAGAGAAAATCTATCGACAAAGTTGTAAAGTCTTAATGAGAGGATCTTCATGAAATACAGGAGAGCAAAGTATGAAAATGAAAATACTAACCAGAGGCTGAAAATTAGGAGAAAGCAAAGGAGAGCAAGGAAGTCCACCGGTATACAAACACATAAAAGTAGTCATAAAATGCATTAAACTTGGAACTCAGGACTTCAACATCAAAAAGGGACAAGATCCCTATAAAAGGCAACCCAAATAATTGAAAGAACATAATTGTGTTACTGACCTTTGAATATTCTGTTCACATGCATAGCTTTTATATTCTCATTGAGTTTCTTTTAGTACCGTCGTTCGCCACCAAACCGACATAAAACAGTCTATGAAAATAAACATGTAACATTCATCGTAGGTATAAGAGTTACCTGGCAGTTGAAGTGTGAAGAAATGCACAAAACAATACAAGAAGCACCAGAAACACAAAAAAGAATAGAAGACCCTGAGGATGCAGTTTTCTTCCAAAATTACCAACTGCTTTTCGATTGTTATACCTGTAAGAAAAGCCGCTAGAAATTAATTTAGAAAATTAAATTGCGTTTCATTACAACAAAGAGTCCATGCATAAATAGAGGCCACTGTAAATGAAAATACAAAGCAGCAACAAACAAAGACCGAAAATATAATATCAAATTAAACTCACACTCTGACGATGTTAACTAATATTATTGTTTAGTCAGAATCCCTATATCTAAACCATAAAAAATTATGGAAATACTGTTAACCTACCATGATAAAAGAAAATGCTTGAAGGTATGCGGTAGGAATCGACATTCTTAGATGTAATATGCAAATGGGTGATAGTGTTTCACCTAATTAAATCTTAACTCATGTCTGCATGTACAAGATTAAGTGAAGAACAATGTTACAGAAGAAAAATGTTTAATAGTAACTCCATGACTCCATCAATCTGGAAAGACCAATTCACAGATATAAACAATAAATTAAAATTCATATTGTTACCAATATTCAAGGGAAAGAAAAATCAATATTGACGATGGAATCCATGGTGTCTCTATTTCCAAGAGAAAACTTACTCCATGGTGGCGAAGGAATCCATGGCGATGAATCTACGGAGAGGAAGAATGGAGATTCGAGCCATTTGACAATTTTTTAAGTATATTGCTTAAAGCATATAGAATTCTAACGATTTTCAACGTGCAACATATTCATTGGAGTTAATATAATTATTTTATTCGTCAAATCTCTGCTGACATCAACCTTCAAGAAGCTAGACACAAGATTGGGATGCGAAGACTCAAGTATGTGAATTGATGCCTCTTTTTGCTCTTTTTCCTTTTCTAGAATTTTTTTCTCATAGGTGCATTATTTGTTGAATAGACATTCAAGGGGAGTGTTATAAATAGAATTCTAATTATGGTCAATGTCTATATTCTAGAGAGATTCAAGGTTTTGTTACTTCGTGGCTAAGTCACTCTTTCCCTATAAATAAAGGGGTCTTATTCCATTATAATTCATCTCAAAATTGAATAAGAATTCTCTCTTTCTCTGCAATATCGTTCTTGGTCTTTTATTGTTTTATAACAATTTGAACTTATTCAAATTGTTGATTTTAAAAGCTCTTAAGACTCGTGTAAATAAAATTCGGCCTACCTAAAGAGATAAGTTGCGACAACGGACCAGTTTACAGGAAAAAGAACCACCGAGTTCTTCGTAAAATGGCATATCATGGCAACTAAAACTGACATAATACAAGAAAAACAACATGCATGAGATCCACTAGTCAACATGTGCATATTTAACTTATAATCTCATCTAAGTAATCGAGTTATTCCAAAAATACTGACCACTATGATACCGAGACCTAGTAAAACAAGAGCAGTAAGTATTCTCCCCTCTTATGGTCCGTGAAATTCAAACAGATTCCTAGAAACTAATTTCTAGTTCACGAGAAAGACAAACTCATTTAATAGCAGGAAAATATAAGGAAATTAGACAGATTTCTTGCCAAATGCAAAAATTCCATTTTTTATTTAAAGGCTAATTACAATACCTCAAAAAGATATGATTTTCCAGAGAACCATGAATACCAACAATAATAAAAATAACAAAAATAACGGTACTAATTAGATTTATTTTAGGATAAAAATAGTAAAATAAATATTCTTACATTATTAATGATAATAGAAGCTCAAAGAGTGTATGCTGTAGAAATCAGGGCTACCTGATTTCGTGGGCTTGAGGGTCACTTCAAGAACGAGATCGAAATAGACCAGGAGCGAGCCCGATGGGAGGCTTCGAAGAGCAAAGTGTCCGATGAACATCGAGGCCGAACGTGATCGATCTCGAGATAATATCATTATGAGTTTGTTACAGAAGGACAAGATTCCCGCCACGTCCCCAAGATCGTGGCGTAAATTCCGAAATTTATTCGTACGACCTAGTACGAATCCGTACTAGGCGGTTGGGCAGATGTCCTAATTAGATTCCTTACTGTAAATAGAAATGTACCTTATTTAGGGTTCCCCTCCTATATAAAGGGGACCCCAATCATTTGTAAAGATCATCTAGTCATTTGGCGAAGAATATACTATCTTACTTGCTCGTTCATTGTTCTTCAGAATTATTCTCTAGCGTTACTACTCTTACTTTATTGCTCTTGCTTTATCATCCCTAACCCACCTCGAGGTCATCGAGCCCAAGGTTCATAATGCCCAAGTAACACTGGTTTGGTTCATCGATTCCTCTCGTTGATACTCTATATTACTTGCTTATTAATTAGTATTGGACTAGATCACATATCTTTAAAACCACAAATCACATTTAATTGTTACTCGTATTTTCGAGGTAAACAGTTTGGCGCCCATCGTGGGGCTAAAGATAATAGTGATTATACGCGTTATTTTCACACTTGTTCTTGCCAAGAATTTTTGTTCTCAAGTAAAAACATGTCAAGCTCGCAAAGCACACCTGTACACGACAACGATGGTCTTGGATTTCATGGGCAAAGCAACAATGCAGGGGTCGGTGTACCACCGATAAATCCTGGAGAAGTGACAAATGTGGAACCAGTTGATGTTTGTTCACACATTGCTTTGAATGCGGATCTAGGCGCAGACCCCAGAGGAAGTGTACGCAGGGAAGCCCGATCTGGGAGCCAAAGAACATAGGGTGAAGGAGATGGGGGAATCAGCCTCCAAATGATATTCGAGATGTTGCAAGCTCAACAGATTTCCATCGCTCAACTTCAAAATCAGAACAAAACTTCAAGTATAGTCGAAACAGAAAATACTCGAAGTATTGAGCCAATGCCAGAGAGATCAAATGGTAGCGGCTTGGGGACTGACCCCACGATTATGAGGATGCTCGAGGAACTCACCAAGAGGATTGAGTCAGGGGAGAAAAAGATTGAGGATAACGACAACAAAGTGAAAACATACAACTCCCCGGTTGACCAAATACTAGGGGTAACACCGATATTGGAAGGACTAGATTCTAAAAAGTTCGTGCAAAGACCCTTCCCCGAAGCCAATCCCCAAGAAGTTCCGCATGCCCGAGATTCCCAAGTATAACAGGACGACCGATCCGAAAGAACACGTCACCTCGTATACATGCGCCATCAAAGTAAATGACTTGGAAGATGACAAAATTGAATCCGCACTGCTGAAGAAGTTCGGGGAGACTTTGTCCAAGGGTGCCTTGATATGTTATCACAACTTACCCCCTAATTCTATTGATTCGTTTGCTATGTTTGCAGATTCTTTTGTAAAAGCACACGCCAGAGCCATTAAAATTGCAACAAAGAAGTCAGACCTTTTCAAGGTAAGGTAGAAAGATAACGAGATGCTCAGAGAATTCGTATCTCGGTTCCAAGTGGAGAGAATGGATTTGCCTCTGGTCACCGATGAATGGGATGTTCAAGCTTTCACTCAAGGTCTCAACACTCGGAATTCTATAGCTTCACATCAATTGAAGCAAAGTTTACTCGAGTACCCGGCTGTCACTTAGGCCGACGTACATAATTGGTAACAGTCGAAAATTAGGGTCGCGGATGATCAACTGGGGACTTCTTCGGGCTCCGTTTATCCTAGCAGGCTCATGGGTAGGATCAAAGGAGACGTCGATCGACAATCAAGGTCGAATAGAGATCGATATCAACCGTATAACGCAGACCGAAGAAGCAGCGGGTCTGGGCAAAGCTTTGCACGAAATGAGAGCAGAAATGATCGAGGTCAAAATTCGCGGGGGGCTTGATGCCGAGGAAGATCACGTTAAATATCCAACATCCGAATAAAGGTACGACCCCAGTCCAATCCTTTCTATTTTTTCGACTAACACTTGCAGGTTTTCGACAAGGATCGGCGCGAAGCTTTAGACCTTAAGGCACGCGTTGCACTCTTTTTCCCTTAGACCGGTTTTTGTCCCAAATGGGTTTTTCCGGAGAGGTTTTTAACGAGGCAACCATTGTCGTGTTAACTTAGAGCAATTCAACGGTATCCGAGGTTCCCTACAATAAGCCTCGAGTACTGAAGGGCATTGCCATCGAATGTCTACTTTGTTGCAAGGAAATCACTTCTGGACATCGGGTCTCGATGGGAAAACTTTGTAATGAGTCGAACGGTCAGATGAACTGTGTCCGTATAGGATAGTCGAGTTCTGATGGCAAAACATGTACGCATGTATCAATTATCCAAAGAAGCATTCTTTCTATATCAAAACACCTTGTGTATCAAAGATACTTACTACTATGAGAATATCATACTTATGATTCCACGAGAAGCGGCTCAAGGGCCAAAACACAAATACACCTCAAATACTCGGGGACTGTCATCGACAGTCAACACATTCGAGTATCTGGACTCGAATTTATAAGACCTTAAAGAGGCATCCCTCGACGCAAAGGCCAAGGCCATCATACTCAGGGACTAACCTTCCGTACAAGTTCGAAAGGTTATCAGGAAACAAGTTTAAGAGACATACCTGAAGGCTATGACCATATTAAAGACGATAGTCATATTAAAGACTACGGTCATATAAAAGGCTATGGCCGAAATAATGCGGCTCGGAGACGTCCGACTTCCGCCATAAATTAAAGGCCTTCAAATACTTCGTAAAACCGGTTAAACTTGGCTACCCTCGGCAAAAGCAAAAAGGACTTCGATAAAATCAGCCTTCGAATAATTTAAAGGCTTCGTTAACATCAGCCTTCGAAAAAGCCTCAAGAGGTATTAACACGAACGGGTTCTGATCGATTGAGCCCTCGCAAAACCCAACGGGTACAAAAAACACATGCTAAGGCATAAAGAAATTTTCACTAAGTCTTTTAGCAGAAAAAGAGGGAAAAATTATAGCCGCCTTAAAGGCCGAATTGGCCCAACTTAAAGAGCCTAAGGGCCGATCTAAACTAGCCTAAGGGCTATTTTCATTTCGAGTTCGAGCAAGTACTCACTCGACTACTAAGCCCAAAGGCTACCCGAGTTTGAGAAAATTCTCACTCGGGGACTATTTGCGAAGCCTAAGGGCTAACTCAATTTCGAGTTCGAGCAAACCCTCACTCGGGGACTATCCGTAAATCCTATGGTCCAACTTTACTTCGAGTTCGAGCAAATCCTTACTCGGCTATAAAGCCTAAGGGCTATTTTCATTTCAAGTTCGAACGTGCACTCACTCAACTATCGAGCCCAGGGGCTACCTTACCTCATCGACTGTTGAGCCTAAGAGTTACTCAAACTCAAGTTCGAATGGTCATTCAGGGACCGTTGATTAGAAATGATCGAGGGCAGAACTTATGGTCGGTCATTACCATCTCAAACTTTGGACATTTAGAAGGAATTTTATGATAAGGCGCTTTGACCCGCACAAAGGGGTAATAGATTCAGAAGCCATGGAGGGAAAAAGGCTTTGTATAAGCCTTTTTACAAGAGCTATAGGTCACGATCAAGAGTTCCTCGCAAGGGCCAATTGGTAGAAGTGTCTTCGCCCTTAGAACTTTCCCCACCGCCAGACTCGCTAAAAGTTCTCGGAGTTTTCCTCGGGAAAGGCCAGCTTCCAAGCTTTTGTTTCCTTAGTCGCTTACGTCACAATGATGGTGTCGTAGCAAATTGGGTAAAGATCAAGGACTCAATTCGTTTCTTGTCGTTATACTCTAAGTAACGCGGGGACTATTTTTATACGGTAGAAATTGGGGCTACCCGATTTCGTGGGCTCGAGGGTCACCTTAAGAACGAGATCGAAATAGATCAGGAGCGAGCCCGATGAGAGGCTTTGAAGATCAAAGTGTCTGATGAACATCGAGGCCGAACGTGACCGGCCTAGAGATAATACTGTTATGAGTTTGTTACAGAAGAACAAGATTCCCACCACGTCACCAAGATCGTGGCGTAAATTCGGAATTTATTCGTATGACCTAGTACGAATCTGTACTAGGCGGTTGGGCAGCTGTCCTAATTAGATTCCTTACTGTAAAAAGAAATGTACCTTATTTAGGGTTCCCCTCCTATATAAAGGGGACCTCAATCATTTGTAAAGATCATCTAATCATTTGGCAAAGAATATACTATCGTACTTTCTCATTCACTGTTCTTCAGAATTATTCTCTAGCGTTACTGCTCTTACTTTATTGCTCTTGCTTTATCATCCCTAACCCGCCTCAAGGTCATCGAGCTCGAGGTCCATATTGCCCAAGTAATACTGGTTTGGTTCATCGATTCCTCTTGTTTATACTCTATATTACTTGCTTATTAATAAGTATTGGATTACATCACATATCTTTAAAATCACAAATCAAATTTTATTGTTACTCGTATTTTCGAGGTAAACAAAGAGATATTTTGGAAGAAAGGAGAGACAAAATTGGATATCAACAGTGCTCTGGTACCATGATGAAGATTTAAGATTAGCTTGATTGAAAGGAGAGAAGAGAAATCAACCAGAAGGTTCTAGAACAGACGCTCCATTGGTAAGCAAATTGAGCTGAAATTATTTTCTCAAATCATACCGAATACAATGACATATGCCTAGTATATATACTCTACAACTACCGGCTAGGCTAACCAATTTTACTAATAACTAACTTCCTAACTATACTCACGTGTCAGTCACGTGCTACACCTTTCTTCAATACAGTTTGATATAAAAAACCTCAATTAGCACAAGTGTGTGTCTTATTCAAGTCCATGTCCCAGTAGTTAATATTCTTTTGTTGGGTAGTGTTGGCAAATGAGGGGCCATATGCTATGGTTGTGGCTACAAATTCTCCAGTTTTGCATGTCTACTCTTTTCTTCACCAATCACTACATCCAATTTCAGTAAGGACCCCTCTTTCCCTATAGCTAAATCCACTTCCTCTAACCCCACTCCCTTTCCCCTCCTACTCTCTCTATACTCTGTAGCAAAGGTAAAGTCTTTTTTTCTTTACTTAATTCCCTCATATCTATCTTTCTTGTTCCAAGATTAAGTTTTTCTAGTTGCTTTGCTTATTTTTTTCATGTGGGGTGTTCATCAAATTCCAAGATTGCAGCTTTATTATTATTATCACCTCATTTTTTTCATTAGTGGTACCTCTTTGTTGCTGAAACTGAGGTTTTTCTATGCTTGCTTAGCTTTATTTTGATTGGTCTCATGTGGGTGTCTATCAAATTCCAAGATTTCAGCTTTATTGTTATCACCTCATTGTGTTTCATAAGTGGTACCTCTTTGTTGCTTAAACTGTAACAGCCCTACCCGCCGCTCTGGGCCTAAACTCTAGCGGGTTAAAACGCGTCACTAGAGTCTAAGGCTTGTTAACTTATATACCCAGCATCCCTCATGTGTTTTGCCGATGGGGCTCTGTCTAAAGTCTGGGGCGCTACAGAAATAGAGGTTTTTCTATGCTTGCTTAGCTTTATTTTGATTGGTTTCATGTGGGTGTCTATCAAATTCCAAGATTTCAGTTTTATTGTTATCACCTCATTCTGTTTCATAAGTGGTACCTCTTTGTTGCTAAAACTGTAACAGCCCTGCCGGCTAGTGATATTGTCCGTTGTGGGCCTAGGCCCTCACGGGTTTAAAACGCGTCACTAAGGTCTGAGGCTTGTTAATTTATATACCAATCATCCCTCTTGTGTTTTGCCGATAGGGGCTCTGTCTAAAGTCTGGAGTCTGGGGCGTTACAGAAACAGAGGTTTTTCTATGCTTGCTTAGCTTTATTTGATTGGTTTCATGTGGGTGTCTATCAAATTCCAAGATTTCAGCTTTATTATTATCCCTCATTCTGTTTCATAAGTAGTACCTCTTTGTTGCTGAAACTGCGGTTTTTCTCTTCTTGCTTAGCTTTATTTTAATTGGTTTCATGTGGGTGTCTATCAAATTCCAAGATTTTAGATTTTTTCTTATAATCGTGGTGTTCAGGCCAGCTTGCCCGCACCTGGAGTAAATCCACGTGGTACCTGCAGCCTCCCACCAACACAGACCAAGATTTCAACTTTATTATTCTCCCCTCACTATGTTCCATAAGCAGTACCTCTTTGTTGCTGAAACTGAGGTTTTTTTCTGCTTGTTTAGCTTTATTTTGATTGGTTTCCATTCGGGTGTCTATCAAATTCCAAGATTTCACCTTTATTATTTCCACATTATGTTCATCTAGGGTACTTCTTGGTTGTTGAAACTGTGAGGATTTCACTTTGTATTTGCCTTAGTTTTAAACATATAGCTAGTTGAAGTGTCGCAAATTGTGAAGAGAGTTTGAGAAACTGCTGATAGAAAAAGAGTAAAGAAATAAAGAACATAGATAACTACATTTTCATGGACTTCTACAGATGACTGGTGAGATTTTGAATTCTTAAATGAAATAAAGAGGTTAGTTTGATGGAGAACATTAATGAATTTGAATTCTTAAAAGTTGTAAAAGTTAGATGGAAATGACATGTCAAACATTTTTCGAAATCCCGAGAAAGCATATAGATTGGCTTAGAGGGGTACTAATCAGTACTTAAATGGTTTCTTACATGGGAAATAAAGCTTTCTTACCCTTGATCGAGTCTTTGGGTAAGAAAAGGAGATTTGACGTGACATAAGACAATTGTGGTCAAATCTTTAGTACTGATTTGTGAAGGCTAGGGTGCTTTGGAGTTACTAGTTATTATGCATTCATAGTTGCTTTATGGTGCCTGATTGCCATTTACGATTGAAAAGTATTTGACTAATCTAGCATCCAAATTTATTGTATAAAAATCCAAGTATTTTGCTATAGTATAGTAAAAAGAGCTTTTAATTTGTATCAACAAGAGCAGTCGCCTAATCGAAGCATAGCTTGAGGGAAAACTTATATTCTATCATTCTATAGAGTACGGACTCGAGTTTGTGTAAGGACATTGTTGGTCATTTGATTTTGATTTGTAAGACAAAGAAGAAAAAGATATTATGGCTTGGTGCACTACTGTCAAATGTTATTTCTCATGATGGTGTGATAATTCATTATTTAGTAGATTAAATACAATTTGATATGGGGAGAGTGCATTAATACCTTCCTTAAGCTACAAGCAGAGGCAGACACAGAATTTTTACGCGATAGGGGCACATTATTCTGCTCAACCAGTGCCCCCTAAATGCTATTAGTGTTTAGGGTGCCAACTGCTTTAATTAACCATTTTCAAGGTATATACGTACGTATATTTATACAGGATTTCGGCCGAAGTTTACGGGGTCCGGTGACCCCTCACCCATACACATGGGTCCGCCTCTGGCTACAACTCCAATATATGGAGAAATTCACACGGAGTTATTGCACCATATTTTAAATGCATTTCACTTTAAACCACAATAGTTGAAATGCAAAATTACTTAAATTTTGTAATTTGATTATCTGTTTTGTGGTACACTTTTCCAACGAGGACATCGTAGAGCAGCCTTTGTCTTTATATACGTTAGTAACCATTTCGATACTAGACATTTGTCTATAGTCTAAACTAAGAATCTTATTCTGTTAAAATTTGCTTTGCTTTCAGGTTTTTGGTTAATGCTTTGTTAAATATTTCTCTGCCTCTCCGGATATAGCCAGGAGATTTGCTAGTGGCTTGCGTGATATTGTAGATAACCATGGCTACCTCAAATGGAGTCATTTATTCTTCATCCAAATCACCTCAACACCCGAAGGTTCACACCCACAGTCAAGGGATTGAACTTAGCAAACACAACAGATATTCTCCTATTCCAAGACTGAAGTTTTCTAATAGAGGGTTCTGGGAGGTGTGCGGAAAATTAAGCAACCGAGTCATCTTCAGGGGATCTCCCGTGTTATGTCGCTCAACAGAAACACATGATACTGAGACAAAAGATTTTTCCAGAAACAGTGGTGATTATTCCAACATATCTAGGTAAGCATGGTTCAACAACAAATGGTCAATCAATACATACCAGCAAAAATATGAAAAGAAAAAAGGGCAGCCCCGTGCACTAAGCTCCCGCTATGCGCGGGGTCCGGGGAAGGGCCGGACCACAAGGATCTATCGTACGCAGCCTTACAAATGAACTGCTTACAAATGAAATATAAGTTGTGCAACAGTATCATTATTATTAGTTGTTGATCAAAGTCTGAACATTCATTAAGAGAATATTCATTAAGAAACTTGATGTTGGCTTCAATTGGAAGGCATTTCCTTATATTTGAAGAGGATGCTACTCCTTGTAGCTTCCTATAATACCAATCATCTTTTGCTGCTAAAAACATATTGACATGAGACCATTCTCGATACTGAACTTGAGGATATGCTTCTTTGCCTGATTTGAGCTATAGCACAAGATTGATTTGTATATAGAGAATTGGACAGGATACGGACACTAGGTACAAAAAAGTAGAAAAGGATACTGTAATTGGTAAAAGCTAGAACTTTTTGCTTTATTCGATTATTAGACTGCCGTTCCTTCACAGAATAGGGAAATTCAAAAACACCTGCACATGATCTATGATGCTTTCATCTTCAGTGTTACCTTGGTTATGATCTCTTGGCGGTCACCTTTAGTATCGTCATGTGGGTTGTGCCATATTTCCCTTGTACATTACGTTCATCTAAATCTTGATCTTTCAAGAAATTCGATAACCTTCTGAAAAGAATCATTGGCCTTCATCCCTGGAAAATCTTTGACAGCATTAACACAGGCTTTCTTTCTGAATAGGGAAGGGAAGATAAGGAGAGGATAGGGAACAGTAGTGTATTTTGGGCAATATTATTAATTCAGCTACTTCTTTACTCTCCCCTCGTTTCTTCCAAATCCTTCCGTACAGACCCTATTAAGTGTTTCTTACTGGCTGTCTTGTGTTGATATTAATATAAATTTAGTTCATCTCTGGACTGTATTTTTGCAGTGTACAAGAAGATGATCATGCAATCACAGTTGGGAAAGTTATTCCTTCAAGTCAGGCGATTGCTGAAGCTTGTAAATTTGCTTACAACGATGCCAAATTTGTGAATGAAAGGGCGAAGAATGATATTGTGCTGCTTTCTCGGTACACTATGTGCCTGACTTTTTGTGCATTATTTATTCAAGTCTTGCATCAGTTTACTATAATTACCTATGTTGCGCGGACTCTCCAAAATGTAGCCGCACTAGTGTCGGATCCTTCAAAAATGCACTACTTTTGGAGGATCCGACACGTATCCGGCCACATTTTCGGAGAGTCCGAGCAACATAGATAATTACTTCCTTCGTTTCAATGGATGTGGCGGTGTCTGATTGGGTGCAGAGTTAAAGAAAGAAACACTGTTGGAACTTTTGGTTTTATTTTTTTACGAGGTTTCTGGGGCTATTAAAGCATTCCATGAAGGATAAAATGGGAAGTTTAAAGTTAAATTGTTTCCAATATAGAAAGGTATTATTCTTTTTGGAACAAACTAATAAGGAAATAATGTGATGAATAATGGAATAGAGGGAGTACTTTATACACTCCAGGGTGGTCTAAAAACTTCATTATTGTCTTCACTGGCTTTTCTTCTTTGTTTCCCCGGTTATTAGCGAAAAAGAAAAGCATTCTGTCGTTTGCTGTATGTTTGGAGTTTGTCTATCTTTTACTTTTGGTTTTTGTGAATTTGTGAGAAATCTTCTTTAGTTTTGAGTTGGGGTCAAGATATGAGGATATGATTTGTGAGCCTCCACCTAGGTAGAAGGAGGAGGACTTGCTCGTTTTTCAAAAAGAGATTTTGATATCAATCTGAATGTTCTTTAGCTGTGTAATGTTTTCTTTATGTGACTGCCTAGCAAATTTTAGAGAGATTATAATTCATTTAACAATGGAACACTGACGGGTAGTTGGTGATCGTGACGCATTGAGGAAGTGTCTGCTTGGTGTTTGCTACCTCAAGCTGTTCTACTCGTCGGCCGAAAGCCATTTGCAGTTATATGTAGTTTTCATCATCATAACTTCCAGTTATTGCCAAATGGATCTATACTCATCTTCGAAAACTACTTTAACAAATGAAATATGATACATTAGCTTCGTGTAAAATACCTTCTCAATTTATTTTCTTCTAACAGGGAAATAATGAGAATGGATGCCCGTGCGCGCCAAGATGTTGCATTTCTTGGTTCAGAGTTTCTTAAGCTTGATGGTAAAATTCTTCACTCGGTTCTCAAGCTTCGACACATGATGAAAGAATCATATTCAACTGGCTATTTGCAATTGGAAAAGGTTTCCTGCTGGGAACCAAAGTTCAGTACTTTGATTAATGCTGCTTATAGAGTGCACATACAGAGAAATATTGTATAGTGGTATTCGTGAAGGAGATAGGGAAAATAGCAGTTGGATAATAATTTTTGTCGTGTAATGTTGGTGATACACTTGTCAGAGTCTGATTGGTTACCTTTTTTTTCTTTAAATAGCTCGGGCACGGGAAGATACTGAGAAAGTTGATCATGATGTCAAGAAAAGAGCCGAAAGAATCCATCATGTTGCCACAGTAAGAGAGTTTGTTCATATACTTATCTACCATAAGATATGTCATCGCGGATGCTTATTAATTGTGCTTAACAGATTCTTAAAAACAAAGCTCAATCTGGACTGAAGAAAGCTGCCGATCGACACTGGAGCGATGGTGCCTTGGAGGTGCTCTTTTTTTATCATTTTTATTAGCTTTATCTAGAATTTTTGACGCAGTGTTCCAATTTGCACAGTTTTCTCCTGTCTTACTCTTGAACATCTTGAACATCTTCTCTTAGTTTCTTATGGAAAATGTCTTAGCTAAATGTTTTTGTACTCGGGAAAATAAGGAAGGTGAAAACTTTTTCTTTGACATATCATCCTTGCTAAAATATCTTCAGTTCTTTGAGCTTTTTGATCCTCAAAAAGACATCATTTAAAGCCAAAAAGCCAATCATAAAATTGATAAACCAGAGGGAAATCTTGTTTAAATGGGTAGTATCTTCAAAGATCTAAAAGGTTATAGCGATCAAAGATCTACTGTGTAGAAGCGGCACATGTAATCAAAGATCTTTTTTGTAGCAGATTTTATTTTGCCTAATAGAGATTAGCAGTATAAAATATCCATAATGAGTCAGATATTATCTACTGGTGGTGGCCTATGCTGCGCGGACTCTCCAAAATGATGCCGCAACCGAGTCGGATCCTCCAAAAATACACTATTTTTGGAGGATCCGACACGCACCCGGCAACATTTTCGGAGAGTCCGAACAACATAGGTGGTGGCTTGTAGTTTTTGCTGGTGTCTTCCCTTTGCACTCAAAGGACTTAACTGGGTGTGGAAGTGATGTTTAATGACTGGCACAACAAGTTTATTAATGGATTGGTCATGCATTGTGTTTAGCATTTTCATTAATAATTCAGAAGTTAAAATCTTCATCAACCTGCAGATTTGGTTTCTGTTACTGAATCTGAACATTGAGAGCAGATAGTAGCTTGTTGGCGGCATCACTGCCTTTGCTAGAAATTTACGTTGCTTTTCACATAGATAGCTTCATCAAAATTTATTTGGTGGCTAATGTAAGCTATGTTGCTCAGACTCTCTGAAATGTTGCCGGGTGCGTGTCGGATTCTCCAAAAATATTGTATTGATTGAGGTTGGAAACAACCTCTCTACCTGCATTAGGTAGGGGTAAAGTCTGCGTACAGACTACCCTCCCCAGACCCCACATGTTGGGATCAAACTGGGTTTGTTGTTGTTGTAGTGTATTTTTTGAGGATCCGACACTGGTGCGGCAGTATTTTGGAGAGTCCGTGCAACAGAGAATGTAAGTAATCTAAAAGTAGCTGTTTTCCCCAATAATCAGGCTGATTTAAGACGTGCTGATTTTGTGGCAAAACAACGCGCAATGGAAGACTCTCTGATGGCTTTGGAGGTACTGTTATTGCAAAAAATGGATTCAGTTCTTTATATGAAGTGTTATATGACGATATATTTATTTACTTCCTCTGCTTTTATCAACGACTGCACTCGTTTCTCTATATTTCTTCTTTTTTCATGGTTTCTTGTGTTTTGTGGTCTTTTAGTTTGTCAAGAACATTCATGATAGGATGGTGGGCAAAATGTACAAATTGTAAGTTCATCTAGTTATTTCCTTGCAGAAATAACCGAAAGAAAATAATCTATCTGAATAATAACTTCATTTCATCTTCCTACTTGATCTTTGCTCTATTCAGGAAAAGAAGTTCAGTAGATTCAGAGAAAACGAGGCATATTACACTTGAGAAGAATGGGAAAACTCTAGAGTTTCTTCCTGGCGAAGTTTCTGCTGATCGCATCACTGCTATCCAGGTATTGAGCCGTTGTTTACTTTCGGAGTTCCAATGATTAAAATGAATCTTTCCGATATGTATAATTGTATGTTACCACCTGCAGGAAGCTTATTGGGATATAGCATCGGCACTTTCCGAAGCTGATGGAATTGACTATACTGATCCAGAAGAGGTCCTAACTTAAAAAAGTTAAATTGATCCGTCCCAATTTATGTGGAACCCGTTTGACTTAGCACGGAGTTCAAGAAAGAAAGAAAGAAAGACTATGGTCTAAAATAAGTCTTAGACATTTGTGTGGCCATAAATCATCTGAATAAGGGTAAAATAAAAGAAACTAGATTGTTTCTAAATATAGAAAGGTGACATTCTTTCTGGGACAGACCAAAAAGGAAAGAGCGCCACATAAATTGGGACGGCGGGAGTACTAATTAGTTGCTATGACCTTTGGTGTATTTATGCTCTCTTACATATCTCATTTCTATTATATATTTCCTGATTGGAGCAGCTCGAGTTGTTGGTTGCAACACTAATAGATCTTGATGCAATGGATGGTAAAAGCAGCGTGTCATTGCTTGCTGAGTGTTCGAGTTCTCCTGATGTAAATACGAGGTTGGCTTTTTAACTCTCTTTTGACATTTCTATGAAATGAATGATAGACCCTGTGATATTCTATTCTCGTTTTCCCGTCTAAACTGTGAAACTAAACCTCAAATATCTAATACTTGAGGCACCCAAATTAGTGTTTCTGCTCCTTGAAATCAACTGCAGTTCCAACTTCTTTTGTCTAGTATCATCTTGATACGAAGATGAAGGCGTTTTACCACCCTCGTTTCTAATATGTCTCATTTACGATGCCCTCTAGAATTGTCATGGTTGTTACATGTCTCACAATATCAATCATATTCGTCTATTTGCAATTGTGGAGAAGCTGTTGCCATTTTAGATCTAATCTATGACTCGGACAACACTGTTAAAATTTTCGGGAAATTTCATGGTGTAGGAAAGCATTAGCAAATGCACTCTCAGCTGCACCGTCAATGTGGACTCTAGGAAACGCTGGCATGGGAGCGTTGCAGGTACTTGTACGGAAACCTGCATTTTCTCTTATTGACATCAGTTAACATTAAAGGTAATGGAATGCTTTGTTATGTGTCCATAGAGACTCGCGGAAGATGACAACCCGGCCATTGCTGCTGCTGCATCAAAAACCATTCTTGAATTGAAAAGACAGTGGGAAATAGGAGAGGGAGATAGCTGGAGGTTAATGGTGGAGGAAGAATCACCCGACGATGTAGGGAGCTAAGACGACAGCTGGACATATTAGAACTCGCGCGCGTAACTCAATACTGTAGATATCTAGATGAATGGACTATTTGATATTTTGGAGTCCTGTGAAAATAGTTCATAAGCTCTACTTACATTAGAAAAGAAGAAGAAACAAAAATATCCCAAGATATATTCATCCTTTCATGCTATAGAGCTTGTTGTCTCTTTGGATCTTTGATATTTATTATGTATAAAAAGTCTAAAGCAACACTTTATTCTTCTTATACAGAGCAGATTTCAGATAAATATTTTGTTCTGGTGAGCGTTTGACAGACAGATGGCTTTCAATAAAAAAAAGGCAGCCTGGTGCACTAAGCTCTCGCTATGCGCGGGGTCTCGGGAAAGGCCGGATTACAAGGGTCTATCGAATGCAGTCTTGTTTTCACGGTTCGATTCTGTGACCTCTTATCCAGGTTACATAGCAGCAAATTTTCGGACACCTGTGTTAGGTGGTCTCATGGATCACTAATTAGTCGAATGAGCCCATCTTCTGGCATATCATTTGTCTCGGCTAGTGTCCTGTTTCTGTCGTCTATCAATCTATCACTAAATCACAAGCCACTCTTCATTGTCTAATTTTTAATTGTCTGATGCACACTCGAAATTATGTATCTACTTATCGTTCTATCCACCAAACTTTGACAAATAGGAAGAAATTATGCTAGGTTCTTAATTCACTTCATTTACCACCCACAGACTCAATGCATAGACGACCCAAAATTATGTAATAATGCATACTAGTCATACTAGGCTTTTAATAATGATCCAAAGTCATGGCCGGTTAACATTATTGAACTATATTTGTCTGAGTTGTTTCTATTATTCAATTTTATCTTCTTTATATTCTTTTAATCTTTTATTTCAACAAAATATATTCCAGTGTAATTCTACAAAATGGATTTTAAGAGGGTACATTATATGTAAACCTTATCCCTATATTTGTAAAAGTAGAAAGGTTGTTGTCGATGTTAAATTATTTAGTTCGTAGTTAAATATTTATATGGTCGTGCTTTATGAAAATAAAAAATTGCATCTGGCTTAGATGTACACTATTAGAAATCCGCTAAAAACCGATCAAAGTTGATCGGTTATGGTCAATTACCGACCAAAACGCGACCATTTACGTGTGAACAGTATTTTGACGGTCGGAAAGGAATACTGACCAAAGTTGGTCGGAAATTACCGACCAACGTTGATCAATTAAATTCAAAAGCAAAAATATTGCAAAAAGAAAAAGAAAAAAAAATAAAGTTGGTCAGTATTTTAATTATGTAATCAAAAGATTCACAATATGGGAATCAAACCGGGGTCTGTATTGTGGCATGATACTATTCTACTACTAGACCATTGGTGCATTGTGTTTTAAGATTGTCTTTTTTTCTTTATTTATACTCTTTAATCGTATTTCCGCACGAAAATAACCGACCAAAGTTGGACTTTTTTTTAAATGACTGGCCGAATTAACCGACCAATTTTGGTCGGTTTTTTAACATTAATTTTTATTTATTTTAATTGAAAAACCGACCAAAGTTGGTCAGTTTCTTGAAAAATAAATTTTGCGGGACTCAAAAATAATTTCCCGCATTTTTGCGCCAAAGAAAATCGGCCAAAGTTGATCGATTTCGTAAAAAAAAATTAAAATATAAAATATTTTGAAAAACGGACCAAAATTTGGTCGGTTTTTCTTGGTCGATTTTTGCCGAATTTCTAGTAGTGGTATGCAACATGACTTTTTTTTATTTCTCACCTGTTATTCTTACGTTGGTTTTTAAAATCCGGATCGAATGGATGTTGAAACAGAACACGAAAACTAAAAGTCAAAATATAAGTATAAAGGTTCTGTATTTAAAAGCTGACCTACTTCTAATTTTAAGCTGATTAAAGAACCCAATCCTAAATAATTTAGAGAGTAGACCATGTTAAAAATATTACATATTCTCTTAAAAGTATACTAAAAAAATAACATCAAAGTTAAGTTATCAAAATTAAGCCTACAAAATATTAAATACTAAAATATGATAGAAAATTCGAGTATAATAAAAAAATTAGGTGCTCATAAGTACTAATATGGACCGAGCCTTAATAGGCCCTTTCCTAAACTATAAATACAACCAATGATTTCTCTCCCCCGATCAAATGGCGTATGGATGCAACTTCTGCTCCAAGTATTCGGAGACCACCATTTGCAGGGGAGGAGAGACCTAGGGTGTGTTTGGTATAACCGAAAATATTTTCTTGAAAAACAAGTAGTAATCTTATTCATTTCCCGGTGTTTAGCATGCAAATCAAGGAAAATATTTTCTCAAGAGTATTCATAAATGATTTCGATACAATAAATACGAAGCCATAAACTTTCAAACCAACAACCTTCCGAACCCACAAATTTCATAAACTTCTGAACTGCGAAATTTCGAACCCGTAAACTTTATAATTTCTAAACTCGTAAACTTCGAAACACATAAACCTCCGAATTCATAACTTTGGAACTTGTAAAGTTTCAAACCTGTAAACCGAAAGATGAAAAAAGTAAAACTGAAAATTTAAAATTTTTTAAAAAAAATTCTTTGAAAAGCCGATGATATTTCGAACTTGTTTGAAATGTTAGTCCCCGAGTGTGATGGCCTTGGCCTTTACATCGAGGGATGCCTATTTGAGGTCTTATGAGTTTTGCATAGTTCGAACGTTTTTGACTATCGACGGTAGTCCCCGAGTAGTCGAGATGTACTCGTATTTTGGCTTTTGAGCCTTCTTCCATATATAATTGTAAGTATGGGGCAGCAAATTTCTTCAAGACATGAGATGTTTAATAGAAAAGATGCTTCTTTCAATAACTTGTACATGTATACATGTTTTGCCTTCGAGGTTCGATAATCCTACATAGACACGGTTCCTTTGACCGTTTGGCCCATTACAAAGTTTTCCTATCGAGGCCCCCTTAGGCGTGAAGTATTCCAGTCCCCGAGGGATGATGCCCCCCAGTATTCGAGGTTGATTGGAAAGAAGCCTTGGATACTTGTTGAATTCCCCTTATGTAGCATATAAATGTTGCCTCGTTAAAAACCTTGTCGGAAAAACTCATTTGGGATAAAACCCGATCTAAGGGAAAAAGAGTGCAACGCATGTTTTAAAACCTAAGGTCTTCGAGTTGAAGTATGCCTCGGCGTCTTCGATCGAACACCTGCAAGGAGTTAGTCTTAAATATAAATGGAAAAAGGAGAAGGTCATACCTTGACAATAATATCATTTTAGTGGTGATATATTCCAATTGTTTGGTAGTTGCTCGCCTTCCATTGTGCTAAGTTTGTAAGATCCCTTCCCTACGACTCCGATGACTCGGTACGGTCCTTCCCAATTAGGGCCTAGCTTCCTCTTCGTTTGGGTTTCGAGTATTGAGGGTGACTTTCCTTAGGACTAAGTCCCCGACTCCGAAATGGCGAAGATTCGCCCTTCTGTTATAATACCTCTCGATCCTTTTCTTTTGTGCGGCCATTCGGACAAGTGCGACTTCACGTTTTTCATCTAGTAGTTCGAGACAAGTGTTCATAGCCTCGTGGTTCGAATCCTCGGTCGTATGCTGAAACCTGACGCTAGGTTCCCCGACCTCGACTGGAATCAACGCTTCCGACCCATATACCAAAGAGAACGAAGTTTCCCTCGTGCTTGATTTCGACGTTGTTCGATATGCCCACAGTACCTCGGATAATACTTCTCTCCATTTCCCTTTAGCATCATCCAATCTCTTATTCAAGTTTTAATGATTGTTTTGTTTGTGGACTCGACCTGGACGTTTGCGCTTGGGTGATAGGGCGTTGATAGAATCCTTTTGATTTTGTGGTCTTCGAAGAACTTTGTCCCTTTGTTGCCGATAAATTGCTTCCCGTTGTCACATACTATTTCGGTGGGTATCCCGAACCGACACACGATGTAGTCCCATATGAAGTCTATGAATTCTTTTTCTCTTACTTTCTCGAATGCATAGGCTTCTACCCATTTTGAAAAGTAGTCAGTCATAAACAAAATGAACTTAGTTTTACTTGGTGTCGTTGGTAGGTGTATTGGTAAAAAATATAGCCTCATACGTGTACAAATTTTGGATGACTCAGCCAGCCAGGTGGACCAATTAAAATATAATACGCGGACACTGGATAAAGAGGTACGGTCAATACAAGAAATTAGCCGCGGAAAGATCATCAAAGAAGAAAAGGTACGGTCACAATGAATCCGGACGCAATAATGGGCCGATTCGAAGATCAGCAATCAATGTATTGTACGTTATGTAACTCCTAAAATAACAGTTACTATTCATCATTGTAACACCTCATAAATGTAATAATTAAGCATTAAATAGGCTTCATGACAAAAATACAAACGTTGTACTAGGAGAACATCCCTATAAAAGGGATGAAAATGTAACAAATAGGATCATCTGATTTCGGGGGAATACAAAGTTATTTTTATTCTTTTGCTCTCAAAATTATTGCTATTTACTCTTTATTTGGTTAATTCGATTATCAGTAACCCGAGTTTTTCCCAAATTAAGCTTTAGTCAAAAGAATTCATTTTTTGGTTAAACAAATTGGTTCCGTTACCGGGAATCTAATAATCATCGTTTTCGCTACCAATCGATATCCTTGAAATCATGTCGAACTTCAACAACAACAACAATGACGATAACAACCAGCGAAGGAGTGAAACCCCAACTTCAACTCCTCTTCAAGGAACTCCACGAACTTCAAGAGAACCATCTCTTGAAAGAGCTGGCAATCGTAACAATAATGAACAGCCGGAGGAATCAGATCAATTAAGGCAAATGATTGCAGACTACGTGGGACAAGCTTTGCGAGAATTTGCAAGAGGATTACCACAAGTACCTCTAATGCCACCGGCACCGCCACTAAATAATGCAATTCCAGTAGAAGATTTGCAAGTGGAGTTAACAAATTCAACCAGGAATGAAACTCTCAATACATCTCCTGAAACACGACCAGGTACGACTAGTAATTCAGAATTACAAAATTTATTGTTAACTATGCAGAAGCAGATAAAAGAACAAAACGAACGCATCGAGCAAATCCCTGGTGTTCCACCTATTATCAAAGGAATTGATGCTGATAGATACTCTCAACAACCTTGGAAGCCAAGTGCATCCCCACTACTTATACCTAAGAAGTTTAGAATGCCTGATGTCCCCAAATACGATGGTACGACTGATCCACGTGATCACGTGACAGCTTTCACTACTGGAGTAAAAGGCAACGATTTGACAAAAGAGGAAATAGAATTAGTCCTTGTCAAAAAATTCGGAGAAACACTAACGAAAAGAGACTTAACCTGGTATGCTCTTCTCCCTGAGAACTCTATAAATTCTTTTGCTAAGCTTGCATATTTATTTATAAAAGCACATTCTGGTGCACAAAAAGTTGAAAAACGAATGGAAGATATATTTAAAATAAAGCAAGGAGACAAAGAATTGCTTCGTGAGTTTGTAGACAGGTTTCAAAGGGAAAGAATGCAATTACCAAGGGTGCCTGACAACTGGGAAGCTATGGCATTCACAAGAAACTTGAACGATAAAAGTTCAGAAGCCACGAGACGACTTAAAGAAAGTCTAAGAGAATTCCCAACCACAACATGGAATGACGTATACAACAGGTACAATACTAAATTAAGAATTGAAGAGGATATAATCACACGATCAAAAGATGAAGAATATCACAAAACAAGGCAGCTAGAGTCAGAGAAAAAGTCAGGTAAAAACAGGTATGATCCTTACTTAGGACCCTCGAGACGTGACCTACGTCCTAGGTTTGAAAATACAAAACCATCAGGAAGAGATATGAACTCATCCTCATTTAGATCCAGGAGAGATCGAGATGAACAATTTTGGAATATTACCCGAATCGGACACCATAACTTTAATATAAGCAACACTGAGCTTGTCTCAATACTAAGAAGTATGGGAGACAAGGTTAAATGGCCGAAAGAAATGCATTCCAACCCTAGCAGGAGGAACCTCGATCAATGGCGTGAATTCCATAATGATCACGGCCATAGAACGAAAGACTGTAGATATTTACAAGGTGAAATAGAACATTTATTAAAATAGGGTTATTTAACAGACTTGTTTAGTGATAAAGGTAAACATGCATATATGAAGAACAGGCAGGAAACACCAAAGCCACCTTCCCCAAAACGGACTGTTAATGTAATACATGGAGGAGAAGAAGTAAACGGGATAATCTGCCAGTTAACTTCAAAAGTCACAAACACCAATGGAAAGCGGGTGCGAAAAGAAATGAGCGAAGAGCAAATATATTTTGATGACGCGGACTTTGGAGGATTAGCACTTCCGCATAATGACGCACTGGTAATATCCTTACTCATTCATGACACTAACGTTAAAAAAGTGTTGATTGATCCAGGTAGTTCAGTCAATATTATTTTGAGAAAAGTCATAGAAGAAATGCTAGTAGAAAACACAATGATTCCAAAGGTTCGAGCCATATCTGGGTTCGATAATTCAACAGTGATAACTAAAGGTGAGATTGAACTCAACACCTACGCTGAAGGAGTCATCAAAAATGCNGTAAGGCAGATCAGGAGTGACCAACAAACCTCGAGAAATATTAACTCGATATCTTTTAACACTAAAAGAGATGCAGAAGAAACATCGAATTGTCAAACAGAGGCTCATCAACCAACAGGTATGGAACAAACTTCTGATCAGCTACGTACCAAAGAAATAGATATTCTAATAGGTACGGAAGAAGATAATGACAAAACAAATCCTGTAAACATCAAGAATGAGCCAGAACATACGGACATAGACTCTAGGCCAGATTTCATTCATGAATCAGAAGAAGAAGAATGTATCAAAACAACTGTTGAATAACTCGAGGCTGTTCCCATCTCAGAACAAAATCCCGAAAGAAAACTTTACATTGGCGTGAAATTGTTAGAAAGACTAACTCCAGAACAAAAAGGTACGTTTATCAATTATTTAAAAACTAATGAAGATTGTTTTGCGTGGTCCCATTCGGATATGATAGGTATCCCACCAGAAGTGATGACTCACAAGTTAAATGAAGATCCATCGTTCGTACCTGTTAAACAAAAGAAACGAAAACAAGGATCTTTCAAGAATCAAGTGATCGATGAAGAAATTCAAAAGCTTTTAAATATAGGGTCGATACGAGAGGTAAAGTATCCTGACTGGCTAGCTAACACCGTAGTAGTACCCAAAAAGAACGGCAAATGGCGGGTATGTGTCGATTATACTGATTTAAATAAAGCATGTCCTAAAGATTCATTTCCCTTGCCACATATAGATCAAATGATCGATGCAACCGCGGGTCATGAATTGTTAAGCTTTTTAGATGCATATTCTGGTTATAACCAAATCAAAATGGACCCCTTGGATGAAGAAAAAACTTCTTTTATTACTAACCGGGGGACTTATTGTTATAATGTTATGCCCTTTGGATCAAAGAATGCAGGTGCCACTTATCAAAGATTAGTGACAAAAATGTTCCAAGAGCATATGGGTAAAACAATGGAAGTTTACATCGATGATATGCTTGTAAAATCAATACAAGAAGTAGATCATCTACAACATTTATCTATCACTTTCGATATTTTACGCAGGTACAATATGAAACTCAACCCGGAAAAATGTGCCTTCGGAGTACAATCTGGTAAGTTTTTGGGATTCATTGTGTCTAACAGAGGAATAGAGGTAAATCCAGCACAAATAAAAGCTATAGAAGAAATACCTGAAATCTTGAGAAATAAAAAAGAAGTCCAAAGATTGACAGGAAGAATAGCAGCTCTAGGGAGATTTATTTCTAAATCTTCCGAAAAAAGCTTTAAATTCTTTACAGTTCTTAAAAAACAAAATTGGTTCGAATGGACTGAAGAATGTCAACAGGCTTTAAAAGACTTGAAGGCCTACTTGTCAAAACCACCATTGCTATCAAAACCAAAAGAAGGAGAGAGATTATACATCTACCTGGCTGTCTCAGAAATTGCCGTAAGTGCAGTACTCGTAAGAGAAGAAAAAGGTAAACAATCTCCCATTTATTATGTAAGCAAAACTTTATTAGACGCAGAGACTAGATATCCACATCTAGAAAAATTAGCTTTAGCATTAATAATGGCATCAAGAAAATTGCGTCCTTATTTTCAATGTCATCAAATTACTGTCGTAACTTCATATCCTTTAAGGAATATTTTACATAAACAAGAATTGTCAGGAAGATTAGCCAAATGGGTCATAGAATTAAGTGAGCATGATATAACATATCAACCAAGAACTGCAATTAAGTCACAAATATTGACCGACTTTATAGATGACTTTAGCAGCATAGAATAAGTCCAAGTAAACCACTTAGATATAATATAAATATAAGAGAAATGAACTTTCTTAAAAAAATTCTTCTCTTCTTTCATTTTAGAAAATCAAAGAAATGATAAAGAATTATTATAATTATTTAATTCAATTTATAATTTCTAATCGAGGAAAAATAAAATATATCTAAATATGACATTTCCCAACCTTTACTCGAAAGGTAGAGACATTGAGTGAAGTCGATCACTAGGATTGCATTCATATATCTTCTATTATTATTGGATTTGTTAAGAAACTAAGTTAAAAGCAACGATATGAAACAATAAAATAAACAATAGATGTTGTGAGAAAGAAAGAGCCTTCTTATTTCTTACATGTATTCAACTGTATTTTCAAGCATATTCAATATCACTTCTCATCCTCTATTTATAGTATTACATAAAGACATAACAAATTACCATAAATATGTCATTAAGCATTTGAGATCATGGAATAAGATCGTGAGGGAGGTTATGGAACTACATCATAACTCCATAAGTATTAGAGTAATGAGAGTTCTGGAAATAATGGAAAAGAGACATCCACCATAATTAAATACTAGTATTTTGTAAAGACCCGTAAAATTTCTTGCTTAAAATAATGGCCGAACGAGTCCCCGAGTTGCTTTTACTGTGAAAATTCCTAAAACGGACCTAATTTGAATAAAAAGTACCCCGGGAGCTAAAGAATTAATTTTTTCCAGAAATTGGGTGTTATGCGACGCACTATGCGATCACATAACGTGTATGCGGACCGCATAGTGGTCGCATACACAGGCAGATCATTGCCCAACTGAAGGACAATTTTGCAGTCCAATCTGCGACCGCATTTTGGTTCTGCGGATCGCATAGCTGTCGCATTATTGCCTTTGAGTTAGTAACTGTTTTTCATTAGTAACAGTTTTCGTAAGTATTGGATTTTGCCCATGACTGTTTTATTTGCAACAGTTGTAAGTACGAGAGAAATGTATTGTAATCCGTAACTGTTTTATTTGATAACAGTTTTGAGAATATATACAAGGGTTTTGATCTTTCATCCGTAACTGTTTTATTTGAATAACAGTTTTCTACTTGAGTACAAAGATTTCGTAATTGTTTTGATTATAACAGTTTTGGCTAAGTACAATGATGATGATCTTCTGTCCCTAACTGTTTAGATGCAACCGTTTTTTGTATTAGAGATTTACATTTCTTCTTCGTAGCTATCATTTTGCCTTCTAACCTGAACATGGTTCTAGGGTTTTTAGAGTAGGCTTTCGCAATTCTTGTGCCGGAGTCTTCAGTTATTTTGCTCGTGTCACTTAACTTGTTGGGTGAATGGTTTTTTAGGATCGAGCATTCTGACTTTTGGTAGTCTTTGCTTCTTATTGGCCTTCCATATTATATAGTCCCCCAAGTGTTTGAGTATTGAAGAATGAGATCTCGAGCACTTGATTATTCCTTTTTTGTGGTCCTTTCCCTGGAAAAGGGAAACATTCCGGACTCGAAGGTATATATCTTTTTAGATGATGACTGCTTAACCCTTTAAAATATCCATCAGAAAGTATAACCCTAGACCGGGAATTATGTTTTTTCCGCGCGTCTTTGCAGGTCTAATGTCATCATTTGGTGATGGGTTAGCTTTTTGCCTATCATCTAAAAACGTTAGTAAAAATTTTAATATTCGAAGATAAAATTTAACATGTGATACCTGACCGTGGGTACTTCTTCTGCTCAGAAATAGTATTTCTTCAGGTGGATGGCATTCCAATTTGTTGGTAAAATCCTGTCGTCCATGGATTCCAATTTGTATGCGCCTTTTCCTGCTATTCCTCGGATCTTATAGGGGCCTTTCCAATTAGGATTTAGTTTACCAGTTCCTGCTTCCTTTGTTGATTGGAAGACCTTTTTGAGTACAAAGTCCCCAATTTTAAAATACCTGAGGTGAGCTTTGCGGTTGTAGTATCGTTCTATGATTTGTTTTTGAGCTGTCATCTGTATTATGGCCGCATCTCTTCGTGATTCGAGTAGGTCTAGATTAGTTTGTAGTTCGACATCATTTGTTTGTTCCTTAGCTGTCGTTACTCTAAGACTTGGTTCGTCAATTTCCACATGTATTAATGCTTCAGATCCATAAACAAGTGCGAAAGGACTTTCTCCCGTAGTTGTTTTTGATGTAGTCATGTATGCCCATAGTACCGCTGGTAATTCGTCGGGCCAATTGCCTTTGGCTCTGTCTAACCGTTTCTTTATATTATTGATGATGATTTTGTTCGTGGATTCTGCTTGTCCATTAGCTACGGGATGATATGGTGTTGATGTAATCCGTTTGATTTTCCAACTGTCGAAGAATTCTGCTATTTGAGAGCCTATGAATTCTGGGCCATTGTCACACACGATCTCCTTTGGAATTCCAAACCCGCATATTATGTTTCTCCATAAGAAACTCTTAACCTCCTTTCCCCGCACCTGTTTGAAGGCCTCCGCTTCTACCCATTTTTGTGAAATAATCAGTAAGTACAAGTAGAAACCGTACCTGACCTTTAGCTGGGGGAAGAGGTCCTACTATGTCCATTCCCCATTTCATGAAGGGCCATGGTGACATAATAGAATGTAACAGTTCGGCTGGCTGATGCGTTTTATTAGCGAACCGCTGACATTTATCACATTTTGATATGAAAATTTCCGCGTCTTCTTCCATTTTCGGCCAATAATATCCTGCTCTGATTAAGGTTTTTACCAAAGATCTAGCACCTGCATGATTTCCACAGTAGCCCTCATGGATTTCTTTTATCATGTATTTCGTCTGGTTGGGTCCGAGGCACTTAGCTAGGGGTCCTCCAAACGTTTTGCGATACAAGGTACTGTGAACTATACAGTATCTTGCTGCTTTGCGGCGGAGCGCTTGAGCTGCCTTTTTGTCTTCAGGTACGATACCATTATGCAAAAAGTTAAGAATTTCGTTTCTCCAATCCCAGGTTAGATTATTGAAGGATACCTCATTCTTGCTGTGATCGACTGTCGAATGGAAGAGGTGTACGACGATAATGTTGTCTTTATTGGTGACATCCGTAACTTCTGCGAGGTTGGCTAATGCATCTGCTTCAACATTTTCTTCTCTAGGTATCTGTGTTATTTCCCACATTTTGAACTGTCTCACAAGTTCTTACGCCTTCTCTAAGTACTGTTGCATTCGAGTTTCTCGAGCGATGTAAGTCCCTTGTATTTGATGTACCACCAGTTGGGAATCACTGTTTATTTTGATTTGTTCGATTGACAACTCTCGTGCCAATTCTAAACCTGCAATAATAGCCTCGTACTCTGCTTCATTGTTAGTTATTGTATAGCATTTGATTGCTTGTCTTATCTTTTCACCCGTGGATGATATTAGGACAATACCTAATCCTGCTCTTTTTATATTAGATGAACCATCTGTAAATAGGGTCCACTGACCTGGGTTTATACCATTGAAAAGTTGCAATTCCTTTTCTACTTCGGGAGTAATATTTTCCTTGTATTAACTCGAAAAAACTATTATCTGCTAAAAACAGTTACGAAATACAAGTGATTATTAAAACTGTTAAAACAAAACAGTTGCAACATAAGTTTTAGATGATAAACGTAACACATGTAAAATGTTGTGAAAGTTCAAGCAAAAACCTCTTACAAAAACATTCTTAAACATGTGAAAAATCCCTATCACTCTATTGCATTATCAATGAAGTTGAGACGTCTTCTTCATTAAAACATTAAAAGGGCCCTGATTCATAAACAAAGCCTCTTATAAATAGAGGCTAAAAAGCTTATACTACACCCATCATAAAAGGGTTCAAAGTAAAGCACGCAAAGCTAAGAGGTACGAACAAAAACCTCACAAAAACAAAAGCAATAGACTTGAGTAAAAGAGTTAAGGCTCGAAATTCACAAAAATCTCAAAAGAAAGCAGTGCATTAATACAAAAGCGGCTAAATAAACTAAGTACTAAACTAAGTACTTAGCCGCGTAATATGTACATTCTTTTTAAGTTGCCCCTAAGTTGTCAGTTGGGGACTTTAGAAATTTCAAACTTACTCCCGATGGAGCTGGGAGTAATTACACCAATCCAATAAATAAATAAATAAGAGGGATGCAACACAATGACCAAAGAGTCTTCATTCCTGAGGAGAAGGAGGAGAGTTAGTTTCTTCTTCCGGAGAGTGGTCTGCTGCTTCATCAGCTGGAGAAAGGTCAAGACTTTGCTGAGTCTTAACTATGACTTCTTTAGATTTTGCAATCCCAGCATCAAGATCGAAGCCCACTTGACTCATCTTCATCAGTGTGTCATGGCGAGCATTCATATATGCCCAACTCACTTCAACAGTTGTTGATTCTTCAAGCTCATTATAATCTCTCGACCACACTTGAAGTTCAGTCTTCAAATTTTCATTTTCAGCTTCAGCAGCTTCGAAGGAAACCTTCAAAGGTGCGACTGACTCCTCCAGATTATGGGTTTTCATCAAAGCTTCACGAAGATCTTCTTGGGCTTGGGAGAGATTACGCACGAGTTCTCCAGAATATTCTTCTTTTCGTACCAATAAATCCTTCAAATACCGGACCTCTTCCGTGGCTTTTGACAGTTGTTCAACAAAAGAAGATTCAAGAGCATCTTTGTCTCTATTAGCCTGACTGGAAGAAGCCTTCTCCACCGCTAACTCTCTTTTGGCGATCTTCAACTGCTCCTTTAAGGTATCTCTCTCATCTTCCAAAGCTCCCATATCTATTTGAAGGCTTTCATATTGCGCTTTAAAATCATCCGGCCCTCGCAACACTTGCAACTCTTTCTCATAATTAGAGATTCTCTTCATAAGCTCCAGACCAATAAGGTGCGTCTACAAAAACAGTAAAACAATTAAAAAAATGTAAAAACAGTCAATTCATACAACATATGTGCAAAAGATCTTTTAAAGTATATACCTTCAAAGAGTTGTGCACCACTTCATTAGCCCAAGTAAGAGATGCATGGATATCAAGTTTGGCTCTTTCTTCAGGGCCAATTAAGGGCTTGAGCCACATTTTTGGCTCACCGGTGCTAATCTTCTTAAAGAGGCTACCACCAGTTGGAACCTCAATCATGACCCTTCTCATCCCCCTGCTGGAAGACCCTTCTTCTATAATAGAAGGCATGGAAGCAGGGACTGAACGGGCAACAGAAGAAACAGAAGGGCCGGGAGCCAAAAGAGTCGCAGGCGCTTCAATAGAGACGGAAGAAGGGGAAACAGAAGAGGTAATATGAATTGAAGGAGAAACAACAGCAGTAACATGGGGAGCAGAAATAGCAGCAAAATGCGGGTAGATGGTAGCTAAAGGAACATCATCAGGGTCCATTTCAAACCCTTCATGAAACAGACGCTCAGTGGGATCTCTAGATGGAGATTGAGATTGATCACGAGAAGAAGAAGGCTTGATGGAAAACACGGAAGAAAGAGGTGCGGGAGTAGACTCGTCGTCCAAAATTACCCGCCTTCTTCTCACCCGGTGCACTAAAGCACCCTCTTCTTCACCCTCATCTTCCCCTCCAGAGCAGGAATCCAGGGTTTTCCTTTTCGAAGCACTAGTCAAAATACTCTGAGCATGGGACAAGGACATCCTTGGAAGAGATGAAGATGCCCCACGGGTAGAAAACCCTATCAGAAAAATAAAAAGAGTTAATAAAAAAAACTCAAGCAAGGAAAGGAGTGAGAAAAACTCTACTTACCATGGGTCTTAACAATCCATTTGTACTTTGCCAAAAAGTACTTCCAGGATCTTTCCTCGACAGGAGAAACAGTCAACATTCTTTCTACCCAACCACGGATGTCGGAGACATTCTCGACAATATTCATAGTTGTTGTAAATAAGAAGAAAACAGATACGGTGTTATAAACACAAAGTAAATTTTATTACAAATAAAACAGGTGCGAATCAAAGTACTTACGTGCACGATTCCACTTCTCAGGGAAGGGAAGATTATTCTCACCCACTAAAACAGCCGTAAGAACAGCCACGTCCTAAGGTACCAACCTCTGTCCTTATCGTCGCCGGGGGTTACTAGAACCCTCTTGCTCCGAGCAACCAGAGTAAAAAAAACCCTGGCGGAATAAAGCAGGAGAATATAAATGCAACAGATGATGAAGTGTAAAAGGAACGGAAACCTTTGAAGCCAGGACTCTCAAACAGGCAACAACACGCCATACCAGCGGACCAACTTGTCCTAAATAAATATTAAAAAAGCGACAAAACTCTATGATCACAGGATCAACAGGAGGCTGAAATCCTAATGTGAAAGGGTAAGTGAAGACGTAAGAAAAACTCGTTTTAAAGGACGTAATCCTTTGAGTACTACTTGGCACAAGGACAGGAACATTAGACTCCCAAAAACACTCCCTACGAACAACGAGAATGTGACCAACAGTAATGATAGTAGCGTATTTCTCAATACTATCCAAAGAATGAGCTTGTTGGGTAATAGGAGAATTTACTTCTGGAAAGATTATCTCCGAAGGGATGATCTCATCAACTCTGGGTTCATGAAAGTCATCCTTGCTCCTAGAAATAGAATGAGAAGATCTACCTCTCGGAGAAAACAACGACCTAGCAGGGGAAGGAGAAGAAGAACCTCTAATAAGGGTACGTCCTAGACTCTTTAATCGGCCACCTCTTCGACTCCTAGTCGGAGCAGAAGAAGAAGCCAGAGCTTCAACATCAATAACCTTTTCAGGTTGGCCTGAGAAAGACATATTTATAAAATCTAGGAAGAAATTCTTTCGCAAAGAGAAGATTAAGTTATAGAAGCTTTTTGTGCTAAGGAAGAAAGGAAAAAGACTATTTATACTTAATGGAAACCGTCGAAACTTGGAAAGGTAATGATGGAAGGTCATAATCAAAAGTGTCACTTCGGGACTGATGCAGCCGTAAAAAGCCCTAAAAGACGCCGGGTCGTTTCAGAACCAATCAGAAACGAACACGTGGAAGAAGCATTAAATGGAAGTATTGTGCGATGCATGCACCCATAAAAGAATACAAGGTTTCGAGGTAAAGCGGCGGAAAAATATTCCCGCTATAAATGAACATCCACTTACCAAGTATTATACGCTTAATACATGGCAAGTGGGGAGACTATCTGTATTGGTAAAAAATATAGCCTCATACGTGTACAAATTTTGGATGACTCAGCCAGCCAGGTGGACCAATTAAAATATCATACGCGGACACTGGATAAAGAGGTACGATCAATACAAGGAATTAGCCGCGGAAAGATCATCAAAGAAGAAAAGGTACGGTCACAATGAATCTGGACGCAATAATGGGCCGATTCGAAGATCAGCAATCAATGTCCTGTACGTTATGTAACTCCTAAAATAACAGTTACTATTCATCATTGTAACGCCTCATAAATGTAATAATTAAGCATTAAATAGGCTTCATGACAAAAATACAAACGTTGTACTAGGAGAACATCCCTATAAAAGGGATGAAAATGTAACAAATAGGATCATCTGATTTTGGGGGAATACAAAGTTATTTTTATTCTTTTACTCTCAAAATTATTGCTATTTACTCTTTATTTGGTTAATTCGATTATCAGTAACCCGAGTTTTTCCCAAACTAAGCTTTAGTCAAAAGAAATCATTTTTTGGTTAAACAGTAGGGGGCCGACAATGTCCATCCCCATTTCATGAATGTCCACGGGGATAGGACAGAATGGAGTTGTTCACCGGCCTGATGGATCATCGGAGCAAACCTTTGGAATTTGTCACACCTTCGAACGAACTCCTAAGTATATCTTTCCATGATATACAAGTAATATCCAGCTCTAATTACTTTGCTAACCAAAGAGTCGGCGTCAGAGTGGTTCCCACAAGTGCCTTCGTGGATTTCTCTCAATACATAACTGATGTCCCCTGGTCTTAAGCATACTACCAGCGGTCCGTCGAAGGTTCTTCTGTACAATGTTCCATTTTCATCAAGCGTGAATCGAGCTGCTTTGGCTCGTAGGGCTCCCGGCTCCTTTGGGTCCGAGAGGGGCTTTCCTTGCTTTAAATATTCATTTATTCCTCCAATCTCACGTCAAACTTGTAGAATTAGTATCAACATGGCCTTCCTTGACCACGGACCTTGACAATTGGACAACAGCCCCCGGGACAATATCATCTTCCTCGACTGATGACCCCAAGTTCGCAAGTGCATCGACCTCACTGTTCTGCTCTTGAGGTATATGATCCAGCGTCTATTCTTTGAAGTGGTGCAATGTTACTTGCAGTTTGTCAGAATACCTTTGCATTCTATCTTCTTAAACTTTGGATCTTTTGTTTACTTAGTTTACCACCAAAAAAGAGTCGTATTTGGCCTCGATGACCTCTGCTCCCAGGATTTTGGCTAGTTCGAGACCTGCAATCATGGCCTCATACTCTGCCTCATTGTTAGTTAATTTAGAAGTTTTGATAGACTGTCTAATGACACTGTCCGTAGGTGGTTTAAAAACAATACCGATCCCGGACCCTTTCACATTCGAGGCGCCGTCTGTGAAGAGGGTCCATACCCCCGAGGATGTACCCGACTTTAGTTAAAGTTCCTTTTCTACTTCGGGTACGAAGGCAGGTGCAAAATCTTCCACGAAGTCTACTAAAATTTGAGACTTGATGGTTGTTTGGGGTTGATACTCGATATCGTACCCTCCAACTTCGATGGCCCACTTGGACAACCGGCCCGACAGCTCGGGCTTATGCAAAACGTTTCGAAGTGGGTACGTAGTTAACACAGATATGGGATGACATTGAAAGTATGGTTTTAACTTTCTAGATGTGCTTATTAGTGCAAGTGCTAACTTTTCTAAATGTGGAGACATGGTTTCAGCATCTCCTAAGGTTCGACTTACATAATAAACAGGAAATTGTGTACCGTTTTTCTTCTAGAAACAGCACGCCACTCACCGCTACCTCGGACATGGCCAAGTATAAGTAAAGTTTTTCGTCTTGCTTTGAAGTGTGAAGTAGGGGCGGGCTCGATAAGTACTGCTTTAACTCCTTCAACGCTTGCTGACATTCCGGAGTCCATGCGAAGTCATTCTTCTTTTTGAGAAGGGAGAAGAATTGGTGGCTCCGATCCGATGACCTCGAGATAATCGACCTAGAGCAGCTATCCGCCCGGTTAGCCGTTGTACGACCTTCACACTATCCACGACGGTGATTTCTTTGATGGCTTTAATTTTGTCGGGGTTGATCTCGATCCCCTTGTTCGATACCATGAATCCCAAGATCTTTCCCTAGCCAACCCCAAAGGCGCATTTCTCTGGGTTGAATTTTATGTTGTATTTTCTTAAGATATCGAACGTTTCCTGCAAATGAGTCAAATGGTCCTCAACGCGCAGGGACTTAACTAGCATGTCATCAATATAAACTTCCATAGATTTTCTTATCTGTTGTTCGAACATCTTATTAACTAGGCGTTGGTATGTAGCCCCTGCATTTTTTAGCCCGAAGGGCATTACATTGTAACAATAGGTTCCATACTCCGTGATAAACAAAGTCTTTTCCTGGTCCTCCGGGTTCATTTGAATTTGATTGTACCCAGAGTAGGCATCGAGAAAGTAAGGATCTCGTGTCGGCTGTGGCGTCGATCAAACCATCGATGTTTGGCAGTGGGAAAGAGTCTTTAGGGCATGCCTTGTTCAAATATTTGTAATCTACGCATATTCTAAGTTTGTTTCCTTTCTTAGGGGACTACTACTATGTTGGCTAGCCGCTCAGGGTATTTTACTTCCTTAATGGACCCTATTTTGAGAGGTTTAGTTACCTCAGCCTTTATGAATGCGTGCTTCACCTCAGACTAGGGCCTTCTCTTTTGCTTCACCGATTTAAATTTGGGGTCGACACTCAGGCAATGGGTGGTTATCTCCGGTGGGATCCCTGTCATATCTAAGTGAGACCAAGAAAAGCAATCAATGTTATCGATAAGGAATTGAAGTAGTTTTTTCCTGAGTTTGAGGGTCAATCTCGTTCCCAGCTATACCTTCCGTTACAGTAGATGCTCGATCAATATCACCTGCTCAAGTTCCTCGACCGTGGACTTTGTCACATTTGATTCCTCGAGGGCGATGAAAGCTCGAGGGGTAAGAAAGTCCTCTTCTCCATCCTCGACCACTTGTTCCTCGGGTTCAATCGAGGATGTAGACTGTAATTGCTATTTAGACACCTATTTGTCTCTGATGCTAGACTTCTCCGATGTAGAGGGTGTCGATACGGGTGTCAAGTCATAGACTGCAAACATCTCCTTTGTTGTGTGTTGCTCTCCATACACCGTCTTTACGCCATATTTTGTTGGGAACTTCATCATTTGATGAAAGGTTTATGGTACTGCCCTCATGCTATGGATCCACGACCTTCCAAGAAATGTATTGTACCTCATGTCACCTTCGATGATATGGAACTTTATGTCCTGTATAGTCCCGACCACGTTGACTGGGAGGATTATTTCTCCCTTCGTTGTTTCAATTGCCATGTTGAAACCATTCAAGACTCGAGATGCATGTATGATTTGATCAAGCAGCGCAAGCTGCTCTACGACCCTCGACCTGATTATGTTCGCCGAGCTACCTGGATCCACAAGAATACGTTTAACTTGAACTTTATTTAAAAGAATAGAAATTACCAGTGCATCATTGTGCGGCTGAGAGAGGCCCTTGTTGTCTTCTTCATTGAATGTAACGGTGCCTTCGGGCACTTAGTCTTTAGTCCATTTCTCCCTTGTAATTGACACTTTTGTCGCTTGAACAAGGGTCCATGGGGGCCGTCGACTCCGCCGATAATCATATGGATAACATGTTGAGGCTCCTATGGTTCATTATTCCTATTGGCGTCTCTTTCCCTGAAATGGTTGTTGGCTCTGTCGCTGAGAAATTCCTGAAGATGCCCCTCGTTGAATAATCGAGCTACCTCATCTCTTAAATGTCTGCAATCCTCGGTCATGTACCCACGTGTACCGTGATACTTACACATCAAGTTGAGATTCCTTTGATAAGGGTCATTTTTTATGGGTTTGGGCCACCTGGTATCCCTAATCTTTTCAATAGCTGAAACGAGACTCGAGGCATCGATGCTAAAATTATACTTCGATAATTGAGGTGCCTCCGTCGGTCCTGAATGCCTATCGAACCCGGTCTTACTCATGAGTCCCCGAGAATTCTGTCCTCGATCCGCTCCTCAATCATTCTGAGGTACATTGCGCCTCAAACTGTTTCTTCGCTCTTCGGCATATGGCTGATACCGCTCCTTGTTCGATCTTGATTCCTTGTTTGTGTCTCTAGAATCTTTTGTTGCCAATCTGCTTGGGTAAATCGAACTCGAGGGGGCTCCCAACTGATCATCCTCGACCCTAATCTTTGACTGATATCGGTTATGCACATCCGCCCAAGTCACAGAGGGGTACTCAATCAAGTTTTTCCTTTAGCTGTCATGACGCTATCGAGCTCCGCTCATTTAGACCATAAGTGAAATCTTGAACAGCCCAGTCATCGGAGACTGGTGGTAACTCTATTCATTCCATTTAAAATCGGGATACGAACTCCCTTAACATCTCGTTGTCCCTTTGTTTAATTTTGAAGACATCCGATTTCCTTGTTGACACTTTTATAGCACCAACATGTGCCTTCACAAATGAATCTGCCAACATGGCGAATGAATCAATAGAGTTCGGGGAAGTTTGTGGTACTAAATCATTGCCCTTTTGGACAAAGTTTTCCCAAATATTTTCAGCAGAACGGACTCAATCTCATCGTCCTCCAAGTCGTTTCCCTTTATACCGCATGTGTATGTGGTGATATGCTCATTAGGGTCGGTGTTCCCGTTGTATTTAGGTATGTACGACATGCGAAACTTCCTTGGAATAGGCTTCGGGGCCGCACTCCGGGGAAAAGGTTTTGCACAAACTTTTTGGAATCCAGCCCTTTCAAAATCGGAGGCACTCCTGGTATTTGGTTGACCCGCGCGTTGTACGTTTCCACTTATCATTATCCTCGATCCTTTTTTCTCCTAACTCGATCCTTTTTCTGAGTTCTTCGAGCATTCTCATGATTCTGGGGTCAGCCCCATATCCATTATTACTCGACCTCTCTGGCATTAGTTCGGCACGACGAGTAGTTTTTGGTCCCACCACGCTCGGGGCCTTTTGTTGACTTTGCAGCTGAGCGATAATAATATGTTGCGCTTGTAACATTTCGCAGATTACTTGGAGGCTGACTTCCCCATCTCCTCGACCCTGTGTTCTTTGGCCACCAGGTTGGACCTCTCTGCGTACGCTTCCTCCGACGTCGGTGCCTAAGTCGACGTTTAGAGCAATGTGTGAACCAACATCGACTGGGACAGGAACTGGCACTACCCCAGGGTTAAGCGGTGGTACACCGGCCCCTGAAGCTGTTGCATTATCATTTTCCCGATGGAATCCCAGATCGTCATTACCATGTACTGGTGTGTTTGTTGAGTTCGACATGTTTTAGCCTGAAAACAAAGAATCTTCGACAAGAACAAGTGTGAAAAATAACGTGTGTTATAAAAAATCAGTACTGAAATAATCACTATTATCTTTAGCCACACAGTGGGCGCCAAACTGTTTACTCTAAAATCTGAGTAACAATTTAAATTTATAGTGAGGTTTTAAAGATATGTGATTTAATCCAATACTAGTCAAGAAAAGTAAGTATGTGAGTTGAGTAAGCAAGTTGAACCAAACCAGTATATGAACAAGCCTCGTCCTCGAGCCCAAGTGACCTAGAGAAAGACCTCGATGAACAGTAGAAATAAACAAAGAGAATATAACAAAGCTAAATGACGATTTCTGGGAGATGAGCAGAAAAGTAAAGGTGTATATTCTTTGCCTGATTTATGATGTTTACAAATGATTGGGGCCCCCTTTATATAGGAGGGAAACCCTAAATAAGGTACATTTATATTTACAGTAAAGAATCTCATTGGGACAATTGTATAACCACCTAGTACGGATCTGTACTAATTCGTACAAATCTATTCCGGAATTTACGCCATGATCTTGGGGACGTGGCGAGAATCTTGTCCTTCTGTAACAAACTCATAACGGCACTGTCTTGGAATCAGTCATAGTTGGCTCCGATGTTCCCCGAGCACTTAGGTCTTCGAGCTTCTTATTCTGCCTTCTAGCCCGAGCTTGGCCTTTATCGAACTTCTGCCCTTGATGCCACCTCTCTAGCCTACAAAACCGGGGGCATATGATTTTGACCGTATACAAAAAGCACTTATGAGAAGCAATTAGTGTTTGACCAATCTTTTAAAAAACTGTTTCTAAGTGTATTGTTCTCAAAAGTACTTTTCAAAAAAGTGTTTTTGGAAAGAAGCTACGTTGTTCTGTTTCTCCAAAATTGCTTCTGCTTCTACTCAAAAATACTTTTTTCCCTCTAAAAACTTGGCCAAACATTTCAACTTTGAAAAAATGAAATAATAACAACAACAACCTAGTGAAATCTCACAAGTGAGGTCTAGAGAGGGTAGTGCATACGAAGGCCTTATCCCTACTCCAAAAAAGTAAATAGGCTCTTCTTGAAAAAAGTACTCCCGCCATTTCAAATTAGATGAGAACTTTCTTTTTTAATTTGTTCCAAAAATGACATATTTCTAAATTTGAAAATAATTAACTTTAAAATCTTCATAAGAAACTTTTATAACCACACAAATGTCATGGCCCCACAAAACTTTTATCCCTTAAGTTTTTAAGACTACAAATTTTAAAAGTCTTTTTTTTTCCTTAAACTCTGTATCGAGTCAAACTACCACATCTAAATTAAAACAGAAAGAGTATTTTTTTTAATTAAAAAGGTATTTTTGACTTAGAAAAATTTAATCAAACAAAGTATAAGTATAAAAAAGTACAAGAACAATATTAATACTAAGAATATAAAAAGAAGATGCACTTAATTACCTACTAACCTTATATCTTATTCTCGATCTTCACGCTCTTCTATTAATGTATCAGCTGTTTACCGGTGGATCCCATATAAGAAAATTGAGCTATAAAATGGGATATTACTGTACAATTCATAACCTTATGACAGACAAAAGTCAGCAGAACCCAACAAGATTCAATGATACAAAGACAAAGAAGGTCCAAGTCATCTATCCTTGTGACACCTTGTAATAATGATTTATAACCGTTGGATTTTTGGTCCTATACCTGAATCTTAAACCTCTCTTCTCCTTCACAAAAGAATATTCTTTTTCCTGCTTTATTCTTTTTTTAATTTCTTTGTGGATAAGCTCTCTATTCACAAAATTATTTTACTGTGCTTTTGAAGCTGACACTCTCCTTTCTCTCTCCATCTCTTTGTGGGGACATCTTAAAACTCTCTCTCTCTCTCTTCTCTCTCTTGCAAGTTTCAATGGCTACTGAACTTGTCAACAAGACTCAAACACATCTTGAATACCCTGAGGTAAACTAAACTAGCAACTTTCCATAATTCCACTTTGACCCCTTCTTTTTCCTTTCATTTCACTTTCTTGTTTTTTTTTGTTACCAAATCATCCTCTACTGTTCTATCTTTTCTCAAAATTTTGACCCTTTTTCACATAATTCAGAAAGATTAAAACTTTGGAGAATTTGACGGAAAAAAAGAAACTTTTTGTGTTTTAATATATACACTCTTTGTAATTTTATGTCTGAGTAGTTCAGTTGTCTTCTGTGGGTTTTAAGCAAAATTTGATCTTTTTATATCTTATTTCACATGTTTTCTTTAGTTTTAGAATAAACATGCATGTGGTGGAGAAACTTTAGTTTTTTTCTTGGTTTTAGAAGAAAGATTTAATCTTTAAGAACTTGGGAAAAGAAAAAAGTAAGAAGCAATTTTTTTTTTGTTTAAACAAAATTGTAACTTTTGGGCAATAAATATGAGTAATTCACTTAATTTCTACATTTTTTCTTTATATCTTTTGCTTTTTAATTTGTAGGAACCACCTTAGTCTAGCTAATAAGTTTTGCTTTTTACTGCTTTTGAAAAAAACTGCTTTAATGGCTCCCACATGAACACATGATCATCATGAATGCTTTTTAAACACAGATCTGCATGCCTTTTTTTTTCTTAATTATTTGGAGGAGTAAAAAAGACAGGCCATTGCACTAAGCTTCCGCTATGCGGGCTTGAACCCGTGAACTTATGCTAAAATGGCATTAACTTTAACGGTTACGCCAAGACTCCGTACTGATGACAGTGTCGCAGTAATAATTCAACCTAGTACGAGAGGAACCGTTGATTTAGCACAATTGGTCATCGCGCTTGGTTGAAAAGCCAGCGGCGCGAAGCTACCGTGCGTTGGATTATGACTGAACGCCTCTAAGTCAGAATCCGGGCTAGAAGCGACGCATGTGCTCGCCGTCCGCTTGCCGACCCGCAGTAGGGGCCTTTGGCTCCCAAGGGCAAAGAAATTTCTCTATCCCTTGGGGTAAGGGTAAGGTCTGCGTACACTATACCCTCTCTAGACCCCACTTGTGGATTTTACTGGGCTGTTGTTGTTGTCGTATTTATTTTAAAAATAATTTCTTTTTTTTTGGGTTTTGTTTTTTTATTATCAGATGATTTATGAAGCACTTGATGCACTACAACAAAAAGAAGGCTCAAACAAGTCATCAATATCAAAGTACATTGAGTCAAAGTATGGAGTCTTGAATGATACACACTCAAAGTTACTAGCTTACCATTTGGATAGAATGAAACAAAGTGGTGAACTTATTTTCCTCAAAAACAATTATATTAAGCCTGGTCCAAATGTACCTCCTAAGCGTGGCCGTGGAAGACCACCAAAGCCTAAAACTACATTGCCACAAGATACAGAAATTGCAGCTCCAAAGCCAAGAGGTAGACCAAAGAAAGATCCTAATGCACCACCTACTCCCAAGAAACTTAAACCAACAATTGTCCCTATTAACTTAGCTGGAAGGCCTAGAGGTAGGCCTAGGAAAGTTAAGCCACAATCAGCACAAAATGGTGTTGAGTAAAGGTGTTGAGTAAATGACAGTCTGGCGTACTAAGCTCCCGCTATGTGCAGAGTCCGAGGAAGAGCCGGATCACAAAATGGTGTTGAGTGAAGCTGAAAATTTGTGGACTTTGTTGATGGTGATGATGACTATTCTTACTTTGTTATGTCTTAAGTGTTTCTTGGTTGATGTTGTATTTGTAATGAGTTGTGTGTAGTTACTGTAGCTGTGCAATGTAGAATTTTAGAGGAGGGTGTACTTGTTTAATGCTTGTTGTTTCAAGATTTCACAGTAGATAGGATGGTTAAGCCACAGCCAGCACAGAATGGTGTTAGAATGAAGCTGAAAATTTGTGGACTTTGTTCATGGTGATGACTCTATCTTATGACTGTATTACGTGCCTCTGAAGTTTTTCTTGGATAATTGGTGTAGTAATTGTAGTGAGTTGTGTATTGTGCTTGTAGCCTATGTTGCTAGGACTCTCTGGAAATATTGCCGGGTGCATGTCAGATCCTCTAAAAATAGTGTATTTTTGGGAGATCCGACACAGATGCGACAACATTTTAGAGAGTCCGCGCAACATAGCTTGTAACTATGCAATATATGTTAGGGATTTTAGAAAATATGCAAGCAGCAAGAAGGTTGAAAAATATGATTGAAAAATTGTCTCTAAAATTTTATTAATCATAGGGCTTTAAATAGCCAAATAAATAAAGTAGTAGACTCCTCATAAAACTAGATTACTAGACTCTTACTATAATTAAAATTATGAGTCTTCTAGCAGACTCCTCCTAAAACTAAACAGCTAATTATTCTAGAAAACAGTAGCAGTAACAGATGCAAAATCCAACACTCCTGTTGCTGCAGTCTAAATAAGGTCATCCTCAATTCGTTCTTCTGCTATTAGTGCTTGTGCATGAACATCTTTGAACTTGCACACTTTTGTAACATGGCCTTTTTATTTGCAATTTCCACATAATGCATTAGGTCTCCACCAACAAAAATTTTCTAAGTGTGTTTTCTTTTTGCAATATTTGCAATAAGGATAATCGACTTTTTCTTTTTGGTGTTTCGCATAAAAAATACCTTCAATAACTTTGTATTGTCTGAAGGCCCTTCTTTGCTCTTGTGCTTGAAGAACACTTATTAATTCTGCAACAGAGATGGTAGAGAGATCTTTAGACTCTTCCAGAGAAGAAATTTTGGATTCAAATCTCTCGGGAATTGTCACAAGAATTTTTTCAACTATCATGTCATCTTTGAAATCCTCGCCAAGTAACCTGATTTTATTGACAATTAAAGAAATTCGGTCAGAATACTTAGCGATGGTCTCATCATCTTGCATTCTAAGAGATTCAAAATCTCTTTTCAAATTTAAAATCTGATTTTGTCTGCCTCGTTCACTTCCTTGATACTCCTGTTTGAGTGTTTCCCAAGCTTCTTTTGCTGTCTCACATGCAATGATTTTAGAGAAGATTGAATCTGCAACTGAATTTTGTATTATAGTTTTGGCTTTGTATTTTTTTGTTTTCTCATCTGAATGAGTTTTGATTTGGGCAAGGGTCGGATTTGGAGGAAGTGGTTGTATAAGTCTGTCTTCCATTACAACTTCCCACAGATCATAAGCTTCAAGATAAGATTTCATCTTCACTGACCAAATCTGATAATTTTCACCAGTGAAGGTTTGTGGGGTATTCAAAGAGAGACCGTTGCTTGCCATTGTTAAAAATTTGGTTAAAAATCGGTATGGATAAAAGTGGGTATGATTTAAAAGTGGTTGAAATTGGTTGTTTTTCAGCGAATTCAGAGATCCGTCAAGATCAATGGAGGCTCTGATACCACTGTTAGGGATTTTAGAAAATATGCAAGCAACAAGAAGGTTGAAAAATATGATTGAAAAATTGTCTCTAAAATTTTATTAATCATAGGGCTTTAAATAGTCAAATAAATAAAGTAGTAGACTCCTCCTAAAACTAGATTACGAGACTCTTACTATAATTAAAATTATGAGTCTTCTAGCAGATTCCTCCTAAAACTAAACAACTAATTATTCTAGAAAACAGTAGCAGTAACAGATGCAAAATCCAACAATATAGACTGGTAGAAGAGTGTGTACTTGCTATTTCAAGATTCATAGTAGATAGGAATGTTAAGCCACAGCCAGCACAAAATGGAATCTTAGCTCATTGGACTTTGTTGTGTTGCCTTTTTTCTTCTTATTTCGGTATTAGTCTTCTTTCTTTTTTTGTTTGGCATGTATTTGCAGTGTGTGATTTGTATAGGAGTGGTAAATTGGCGGGTCGGGCCGGATATGGTTCGGGTAAATAATATTGGTGATTAACTGTTTTCTTTTTACCATTTTGTCACCCCTAAATTTGTAGTTCTTGTGGCTGTGTAATATGTAGATTGTTAGAAGAGGATGTACTTGTTTAATGCTTGTTGTTTTCAAGATTCATAATAGATAGATCTCCAAACCTTGAGCCGAGGGTCTACAGAAAACAATCTTTTTACTCTCACAAGGTAGGGTTAACGTCTGTGTACACTTTATCCTTCCCAGATCATACTTGTGGTATTACACTAGATTTCAGTCTCGTGTATGTTTTTCATAGTGCATTTTCTCTTTGTAACGACCCGGTCTGTCGTTACGTGAAACCTACATTATAATTGTTGTTAGTGGCTTATTATATGTTGGTTATTCTATTATTAATGTGTTAGAGTTGATAGGCTTGAAATCGAAATGGTTAAATGAGAATTTAGTCACTTAGTCCTTAACAACAGCCTTAGAATGGGAAAAGTCAATTGAGAGTTGACTTATTGGTAAACGACCTCGGAATACGTATTTTATGGTTCAGATAGCTTAGTTAGGTGATTTGGGACTTAGGAGTGTGTTCAGAATAATTTTGTGATGTCCG